>SJYT01039782.1:0-17766 GCA_006410635.1 Cephalophus harveyi
GTAGAGCTAAAGAAATACAGAGAGGAAATTTTATATCATTAATGTTTATATCAAAAACAAATAATTGTATCAATAATAAACTTGCACTTCTGATTTAAAATAGTAAAATGAATCCATCTCAAGCAGAAAGAAGGAAATAAGAAAGATAAGTGCAGAAATCAATGAAATTAAAAATAGAAAGTGTGTACATAAAATCAATAAAATGTACAGCTAGTTTTTGAAAGGGCAATGTAATTAACATAACTCTATTTTGGCTGGTCAACCAGTGACAGAAAAACAAAGAAAAAAAAGATGTTATGTACTGACACCAGGAAGAAAGGAAGAGGGAACATCACTACAGACACACAGATGTTAGAAAATTCATAAAGGAATGTTATTTATCCTATGCCCAGCTAATTCAAAATTTAGATGAAATGGACAAATTCCCTGAAAGAAATAAAACTACCAAATCACACACAAGAACAAATATTAATAGATAGTTCAACGTCTCTTAAAGAAATTGAATTCAAAGTTAAATACCTTCCAACAAAGGAAATGCCAAGCCCAGTTTACTTCAAAGTGCTAGCAGGAAAGGCAGTCTGCTCTAAACTTTAAGAGTTATCAGAAAATAAAGAAGATGTGATAAATGTGATACATGCAATATATGTACTCAGCCATAGACAGAAACAAAATAATGCCATTTGCAGCAACATGGGGGTACCTAGAGATTCTCATACTAAGTGAAGTAAGTCAGAGAAGGACAACTATCATAAGATATCACATATATATGGAATCTAATAAAGATGATACAAATGAGCTTATGTAAAAAACAGAAACATACTCACAGATACCACTCTGCCACAGCCACACTGGCCTCCTTGAGCCCACACACATACTAACCTTGCACCTGCCTCGGGGCTTTTTTTTTGGTAAAACTTGAATTTAATTGCTTCATAATGTTATGTTAGTTTTTGCTGCACAGCAAATTGAATCAAGTATACAAATACATATAAAGGGGGGACTTTATATGTATTATTTATCATACGTATATTACATGCATTGTATATCAACTATACAGATACATTTAAAGAGGGGACTCTTTGCCATCACAGAGTGTTGAGTTTTTGTGCTATACAGTATGTTTCCATTAGTTACCTATTTTATACACAATAGTTTGTATATATTAATCTCAGTTTCCTGATTCATTCCTTCCCCTGTTTCCCACCTTCCATATGATTATTTTCTACATCTGTTAACTATTTCTGCTTTGCAAATAGCTTCATCTGTACCTTTTTTTCTAGATTCCACATATATGCATTAATATACGATATGTGTTTTTCTTCACTCTATATGACAGTCTTGAGCTCCAGCCTCGTCTCTGCAAATGATACAATTTCATTCCCTTTTATGACTGTGTAATATTCCATTGTGGACATGTGTGACATCTTTATCCATTCCTCTGCTGATGGACATTTCGTTTGCTTCCATGTCTTGGCTATTGTAAACAGTGCTGCAATGAACACTCCAGTGCATGTGTCTTTTCGAATTAATTGCTTTCTAGGGATATATACCCGGGGCTGGGATTGCCAAATCATATGGCAGACCTATTTTTAGTTTTTTAAGGAACCTCCATACTATTCTCCATTGTGGCTGTACCAGTTTACATTCCCACCAACATTTAGAGGGTTCCCATTTCCCCATAACCTCTCCAGCATTTACTGTCTGTTGATTTTCCTTAGGGCTTTTTATACTGGATATTTCTGCCTCCTGGAAATGCTGTTTCTCCCTCCCAAATATTCATTGAATGAATGAACTATTTCTCCTTCAAGTCTTTAATCTAACTATACCTTCTCAGCAAGCTATCTCCTGACTACGTCATTAAAAATGGAAGCCAAGCCCTAATGAAACTTCTGATCCCCTACTCTTGGTCACTTTATCTCTTTTTTCCCATATCATTTAACAACTTATAAAATACTCTAAAATGTATGTACATATCTTACTTATTTATTTTCTGTCGTCCCTTCCCCACTGATAATATGAGCTCCAAAATCCTAATGATGCTGTTTGTTTTATCCACTGCTGCTTCCCANCCCTACTCTTGGTCACTTTATCTCTTTTTTCCCATATCATTTAACAACTTATAAAATACTCTAAAATGTATGTACATATCTTACTTATTTATTTTCTGTCGTCCCTTCCCCACTGATAATATGAGCTCCAAAATCCTAATGATGCTGTTTGTTTTATTCACTGCTGCTTCCCAAAAAGTATCTCCCACAGAAAAGTGGTCGGTAAACATTTGTTGAGTGACTTAATGTTTATTCAATCTTATCCTTACAGAAGAATTTTAAAACTTTTGTTGTGGATAAACACTAAGAAGGAAACTGATTTTCTTCGGGCTTTAACTTAGGATGTAGAAAGTTGGAAAGTTTTTAAACTAAAAACAAGGAGATATCAGAAAATCTGCAAATTCACAACTGCTTTTGAATCCATTAGAGATCAACAATCTAATTCTGAATTGAAGGAAAAACAGGTGTCTGGAGAGAGGTAGCAAGCCAGCAGTTTCTTACCTGAGACTGATTCTGCTGAACATATCCAAAAGAATTCAGCTAAGATGGTTTAAAATTAGCAAAGATGAAATATCGGTTACCAAGAGAAAATGGAACATGTAGGGGAGCGGCAGCTGATAAAGGGGGAAACTGATCCATTAGGAAGATCTTTTCTAAGGCCTCAAAGATACTCACAAATAAGACTGGGAAGGTCCTGAGGAATGGTATTTCTTGGTAAGGGCCCATTGAACAAAAATGCCAACCATAGAGGAGACACAAAACCTCAAACTGATTCTTCACTCTTCTCTATGGAATAAAAGCCTCAAAGTGCTGGGGAAAAGGCAATAAATACTGCCACTTATAGGTCATTGGTGAAAACACATTTCAGTTGGAAGAAAACACAAACATATTCTTTCAACCACAGAGGAGACACAAAACCTCAAACTGATTCTTCACTCTTCTCTATGGAATAAAAGCCTCAAAGTGCTGGGGAAAAGGCAATAAATACTGCCACTTATAGGTCATTGGTGAAAACACATTTCAGTTGGAAGAAAACACAAACATATTCTCTGCTCCAGAACAGGAATACATGCTTGTTCCAGAACTAGAACTAGACAAAAGCAAGATTCTGAGGATGCCAGATCTCTAAGATCCAGGGACACAGTGTCTGCCTGGGACAAAGGCATAATAAGAAAAGCAAGTAATGTCTACTTGATCTCAACTTCAGGCTAATGTGTTGAGTGCTGAGTATTGTTGGGATACTGCTACAAAAAGAGTGTGGAGACACACCCTCTCGAAATAGCAGTGCAAGTTGATGAACTACAACTGAAGGTGAAATCAACACTTAGCAAAACCTTATGGCAAATTAGCCTCAATCTTAATGCAAGGTAACACAAAAGGCATTTTTAGTCTATGATTCTCAAAGGATAACCACAGCAACAACAAATCTCAAGTCTAGTTCACACCTGTATAGATTTTCTAGAATGACTCACACCTTTATAGTAAAGGCCTATCAGAAGGAAAGACACGCCCACTCACAGGCATATACACACAAACTCTCATCAAAAATTTACAATTTTCAACAACAAAATTATATGGTATTCAAAAAGTAAAGAAAAGCAATAAACTGTATAAAGTAAAGCAAATAAAAAAGCCAGACTTACATACACGTTTGAAGTATAAAACAAGGACTTAAAAATAACTGATCAATAAGTTAGAGGCTAATATAAAAAGAGGACAACATACAAGAGAAGGGAGGAAATTTCAACAGAGAGGGAAACCATAAGAAAGTTTTGAGTGGAAATTCTAGAAATGAGAAACAGAGTCTTCAACTGGCCTAGTAGTAGTTTCAATAAAGCCAACCTAAAAAAGTAGTGAACTCAAATAGGTCAATACAAATTACCCGAGCTGAAACACAGAAAGAAAAAAAGTGGGAAAAAAAAAAAAAAAAAACAGGAACAGGAAATGTGGGACAATATCAAATGGTCTAAATCATGCATAATTTGAACCTAATTATGAAGGTGAAGGAGAAGACAACAAAAAAAAACAGAATAAATATTTCAAGAAATAATGGCTGAGAATTTTCCAAAATGATTGACAACAAACCACAGATCAAAGAAGCACAAAGAATATCAATCAGATTAAACAATAACAGAAAAACTAACAAAAACGGCTGGATATATCATATTCAAGCTGCATAAAATCAAAGACAAAAAGAAAATCTTAAAGACAGCTAAAGAAAAAAAGACATATTACCTGTCTCTTATACACATCTTAATATTCCATTGTGGACATGTGTGACATCTTTATCCATTCCTCTGCTGATGGACATTTCGTTTGCTTCCATGTCTTGGCTATTGTAAACAGTGCTGCAATGAACACTCCAGTGCATGTGTCTTTTCGAATTAATTGCTTTCTAGGGATATATACCCGGGGAAAAAAAAAAAACAGGAACAGGAAATGTGGGACAATATCAAATGGTCTAAATCATGCATAATTTGAACCCTAATTATGAAGGTGAAGGAGAAGACAATAAGAAAGAACAGAATAAATATTTCAAGAAATAATAGCTGAGAATTTTCCAAAATGATTGACAACAAACCACAGATCAAAGAAGCACAAAGAATATCAATCAGATTAAACAATAACCAAAAAAAAAAAAATGGCTGGATATATCATATTCAAGCTGCATAAAATCAAAGACAAAAAGAAAACCTTAAAGACAGCTAAAGAAAAAAAGACATATTACACGGAGAAATCAACTAAAAGACATAGATCATCAGATTTATTTTTAAGAAACTTGATGACAAACTATATCATGTCAATAAGATATCCATTTAAATATAAAGATGTTAGATAGTTTTTAAAAAGGATAGAAAAAGACACACCCTACAAAGACTATCCAAAAGAAAGCTGTAAGTAGTTCTCTTTCTATTTGACATAGTAGACTTAGTAGACTTACTAGATAAAAAAAGATGATTTGGAGAAAATGTCCAACTTTCAATAAATCCTAATAATTTTAAAGATATATTTACCTAACAACAGAGCTTCACAGCAAAAGAGACACAAATGTATAGAAAGGACTTTTGGACTCTATGGGAGAGGAAGAGGGTAGGATGATTTGGGAGAATGGCATTGAAACATGTAAACTAACATGTAAGAACAAAGCACAAGCCTATGTTCGGTACAGGATACAGGATGCTTGGAGCTGGTGCACAGGGATGAGTCAGAGAGATGATGTGGGGTGAGAGGTGGGAGGGGGATTCGGGATTGGGAGCTAATATACACCCATGGTGGATTCATGTCAATGTATGGCAAAACCAATACGGTATTGCAAAGTAAAATAAAGTAAAATAAAATTAAAAAAAAAAAAAATACATGAACCAAAAACTTATAGAATTGAAAGAAGAAACAGACAAATTCATATTTACAGTTGCAGATATCATTGTTCCTCTGTCAGAAATTGGTAGCATAAGAAAACATAATCAATAAAGACTTAGAAGGCCTGAATAACGCTGTCAACCAATATGATATGACATTTAGAGAACCCTTTACTGAGCCATGCCAGGAATGCCGTTTTCAAGTACAAGTGGAGCATTCATTAGGACATGCCATACTTTGTGCAATAAAATATTAAATGTAAATAATTTCATACAATATGCTTTGATCATACACTGTTAATGACCACATAATCTTATACTCATATATTCATACAATGTTTATGACATAACAAAATTAAACCAGAAATTGATCATGGAATGATATCTGGAAACATTAGTACTCAAATATTTAATCAAAGGAGCAATCACTCAAAATGTAAGTTTCTGTGGAAGTTTAAAATATTTTGAACTAAATGGGAATGAAAATGTAATATATCAAAACTGAGGGGTAGAGCTGAAGAAATACAGGGAGGAAAATTTATATCATTAATGTTTATATCAAAAACAAATAAATGTATCAATAATAAGCTTACACTTCTGATTTAAAATAGTAAAATGAATCCATCTCAAGCAGAAAGAAGAAAATAAGAAAGATAAGTGCAGAAATCAATGAAATTAAAAATAGAAAATTTGTACATAAAATCAATAAAATGTACAGCTAGTTTTTGAAAGGGCAATATAATTAACATACCTCTATTTTGGCTGGTCAACCAGTGACAGAAAAACAGAGAAAAAGAAGATTTGATGTACTGACACCAGGAAGAAAGGAAGAGGGAACATCACTACAAACACACAGATGTTAGAAAATTCATAAAGGAACGTTATTTATCCTATGCCCAGCTAATTCAAAATTTAGATGAAATGGACAAATTCCCTGAAAGAAATAAAACTACCAAATCACACACAAGAACAAATATTAATAGATAGTTCAACGTCTCTTAAAGAAATTGAATTCAAAGTTAAATACCTTCCAACAAAGGAAATGCCAAGCCCAGTTTACTTCAAAGTGCTAGCAGGAAAGGCAGTCTGCTCTAAACTTTAAGAGTTATCAGAGAATAAAGAAGATGTGATAAATGTGATACATGCAATATATGTACTCAGCCATAGAAAGAAACAAAATAATGCCATTTACAGCAACATGGGGGTACCTAGAGATTCTCATACTAAGTGAAGTAAGTCAGAGAAGGACAACTATCTTAAGATATCACATATATATGGAATCTAATAAAGATGATACAAATGAGCTTATGTAAAAAACAGAAACATACTCACAGATAAGAAGATGTGATAAATGTGATACATGCAATATATGTACTCAGCCATAGACAGAAACAAAATAATGCCATTTGCAGCAACATGGGGGTACCTAGAGATTCTCATACTAAGTGAAGTAAGTCAGAGAAGGACAACTATCATAAGATATCACATATATATGGAATCTAATAAAGATGATACAAATGAGCTTATGTAAAAAACAGAAACATACTCACAGATCTTAAAATAAAACTTATGGTTACCAAAGGGGATAAGAGGGGGGAAGTGACAAATTAGGAAATGGGAATAACACATACACACTAATATATGTAAAATGCATAACTAATAGAGACTTACTACATAGTACAGGAACTCTACTCAATATTCTGTAATAATCTATATGGGAAAAGAATCTGAGAAAGAATGTGTGTTCATATGTATAACTGATTCACTTTGCTGTACACCTGAAACTAACACAATATTGTATGCTCCAATAAAAATTTTTAAAGAAAGAGTTATTGGAGTATTCCCATCCTTTCAGTTAAGATAGTACTTGAATGTTTCAAAGTGTACAGGTTTATGGAGCATCAGATAAATGAATCTGACATGACTACATCTAAGAAACAGGCAACCTTCACAGATGCTTAATATTTTCAGAAACCACTCCTATAACAGGAAAAAATTATAGACATACTTGAGCTTATTTGGAATCTTTAGCCTACTTTACTTGTTAAAAAGGCAATTACCTGAAGTTGAAGCTGATACTGGGGAGGCAGGGTGAGTGATAGCATTTCAACATGAGAAAGAGTAGCTGATTTCATTTGTACAAATGTGGGCCAGAGGTGGGAGAAAAGAATTTTAATTTGTATGATTTTAACATACTCCTAAAATCCCTTAGGGATGCAGGCCTTGGAGGAGAAGTGATGGCAATTAACAGGAAATCCACAAATTCTTAGATGTCCAAGTCAAAAAAGTGTGATAGTACTTGAATAGGAATTGTATAATGTGAATCAGTTATCAGTATGCAAATGTTTATTTCTTACTGCCTACAAACAGGAAGAATGGGAGTGGTCTCTTCACCAGGTCTTAAGTTGAAAGAATATGTGCAAGAGTCTTTATAACAAAGTTATACCTAAAGTACATTTGGAGAGTAAAACCAACATGCAGAAAATCACTATGGGAACAAAATATTTATTCCTGGAGAAATATAAACTTCCCAAGACCCTAGGGTATACATACACATATGGGAGTTGCATAAGTGAGAAACTTGAAGATTACTTTACAATATGACCTCTAAATCCCAATGGTACTGAGCTTTTTGTTTTCATTCCCTGGAGCATCCTTTGTAAAAAAATCATGTCTTTGTTCATCCTTTATCCAAGTGTTTGAAACAAATCTGCGGATAGCTGTTTTACTAAATATTTCAGCTCACTTACTAGGAAACAATAGAAATGTGGGGAAGACAGGAAGAAGAATTATGAGAATGTATAATATATGCCTGTAAAAGATACAACTAGTAGTAGTTGAGCAGATAGAGTTTGCTTATTCTTCTTCACGTAGCACATTTTTCGGTAGTCTTCCCTTTGAATTCAGTAACAGTAAAATCATCCTCTCTAAAAATGTATGGGACACGTTATAATTGAAAGTATCCTTCCATCAAAGCTATTTGATCCCATAAAAATTATATCTTATTTTGCACCATAATTTATTTTACATAGTCTTGGAAGATAACAAAGTCCACATATGAACAACAATTTAATGTCTTATGTTTAAGTAAAAGCTATCAATTTTACTTAGTTTATAATTAAGGGACACTAATATCCTATACAACATTTCATATTACTATCATATTCTCAATATTCTTTGAATTAGAAAGAGTATTTAATTTGACTGAATTTCCTCAAGTCCTGTTTTCAAAGGTTTAAACTTTATACACAACTGGTTTTTAAAATCTTACTAATGATGCTTCATGAAAAAAATGCAAGCAATATATTCTTTCAGTTGGCACTGTGTTCATATAGCTGTTTTGAGCAGTATTAGAAATTTGAAAAAATAAACCGAATGTCTTTATAAAGAACAACTTGTAGAAATTTACTTGCAGAAGTAAATATCACAAAACCAAAGCATCTGACAAAATTAAGGTACCTAATTTGAGGATCATTACCATCAAGTCTCTGATAGTAAACAAATAACCTCCCAAGAATGTAATTTCATCTACAGGTCATTGTATCATGTAATGACTGTTTCATTGGCCTGTTTTGACCTATTTCCTCCAACCATTCTCTTCCTCAATTTAGTGCTTGTTACCCTGGGCTGTCTGTATGGCTCTTTCTAGGCGACTCAGCCCTTTCCCATTTTTCACCACATTTCTCAGTATTTGACATTCCTTGACAATTCTGCTTGTGCCAAGTGATTTTTCTTTCAAAGGAAAAATGCCTCTATAGAGTTATATTTTAAAAAGAAAGAAGAGTATGTTTAAAAGCCAAACGAGAATTTTAGGAGACTATCGACTATTCCATAGGTGAGGAATTAGTGTTTAAACTTGTCCATGTTCTAATCACAGGTTTATTTAAAGATTTGTCTGATAGGAGGTAAGTTTTCAGTTGTTTTGGATTTTGTATTTGATGGCATATGTGGAATAAATTGAGTATTTTATATTCAGCATTCTGCTACTATAACATTAAGAAAATTTATCAATAGTCTCCAACTATCTAAATTGCAATGAATCTGTTTTCTTAGCACCTTTCATTTGGATCTAGATTTTTCCATTCTTAATTTAGCACTGCCTTCTGAAACTAAGCTGCATTATTTTATTGATTTTCAGAGATGCTAAAAAAGAAAAATAAACACAAGTGGGAAAGTTTATTGCTAATTATAGTTGTGTGAAAATGAGATCATATATTGTCTCATGTTGGCTATGAAAATAAGAGTGAATTAAGCAAAAATATAAAAACTATGATATTATATCAAAAATAATGTGTGCATACACAAATATGCATAGTTTGATGGAAAAATATTTCACCTATTATATAGAAATGGAAATAATTTTGAATACAGAAAGGTAGATAGCTGGCTAACAAGCTAGACACATAGTTAGATGTTACATATAGATAATATAGATATATGGATAAGTGTAACAGTTGAAATAACAAAGAGATCATCATTTTCTCTTATTGATTACCTTTTCTCTTATCAATTACTTTTCTTTTATTTTAACAAAAGTTAATTTCAGTTACAAAATTCATAGAATACATACCTCTGTATTATGTTCTAAAGAAATCTGAAATAAAAATATTCATCTATGGGTAAAAAAAACCTGATATAAGTTTATAGTCATCAGCATTACGATATGCTTTTACCACTTTCAATCACACTACAAAACACTGTATTTCTTGAGCAATATACCCTAGGAATCTTTGTGATATTGTCTTTTCATTTATTAAAAATCAGAGTGTTTTAGAATCTGACTTTCTTTTTCTTATTTCTAGGATGTAAGACAATAGAAAGTTGAATTTTAAGGAAAATTCCAAGGTTTATGGAATAATCTACTTTTTAAATTTAGTTTCAATTAGCAGAGCATCCAAACTTAAAATTCAATGGACAAATGTTGCAGCTTTAAGACTAAAATAGTGCTAAAGTGGTTCAATTTCAACAACCTTTTCTTTCAACGTCTATTCTTCTTACCTGAGAAAACCTTTTCAAAACTCTTACATTTTTCCTTAGCCAAATGCAAGTTCTGAAAGAATTTAAGAACAGTTATTTAGATGCTGTAGATAGATGTGGTGAGGAAAGTGGATTATGAGATCTCAGAGATGCAATAAAAAGTGATGCTAATGAGGAGATTTTGAAATTCAAGGAAATCTGAATATTTAAATTTTGACTACATTTCAAAGTTTAAATTATATAAGATAGCTATCAGTCCTGACTTTGAGCAAAAACAAATTACCACTTCCAAAATAACTTTACCTAAATATACAAATCAACCAAACATCACACATAATAACTTTTTCAAGATGCAGGATAACTAGGATGCATTGCCACCTGCTAAAAGGCAAATGTCCCTATAATTCCTGAGGAAATCACCCAGACCTCAGCTGGCACTAAAAAGAAATGACAGCATAGTTTGTCATCACAATAATGTTGCTGTATTCTGTTCATTATGTCTGACTCCCTATTATTGAACAGAACTGGATGATCTTTATTTCATTTACTTTAATCAGAGGGTTCTTCTAAAATGCTTCTGGTTAATATTTGGTTTGAATGAGACACTTTATTAAAACTGCTGGATGTTTCCACTTAACATAGCCTGAATAGCTGAAAGGGAAATAGTAGCGCAAGCATAAAATGGCATAATAAATCAAAGGATACCCTTTTCCTTCTAAACACTTCCAAGGTTAGTTTTCATCTTAATAGAATTGCTGATCTGTCAACTGATCAATGGTAGATATGCCCGTGACTTGTTTCAATGGAAAGAGGGATGTCAAAAATAATGAGAAATAACCCTTGGAGCCTTGTCTAAAAGCATTTCTGTTTTGCAGCACATACTTTGTGTGCACTGAAAAATCTTTTCCCTTCCACTGAGTAAAATTCCAGTTGATTAAAAACAAAAGAACTTAGCTGGTTCCTATTTCTAAGTGTCATGGAGCAACAGATCATTGTGGTAAATACCATTTTCAGGATAGACTTTAAATGAACGATGATAGCAACAGTTAATTAGAAATCTCCAGCTCCATCTGGGACGGTGAGGTGTTACTACCATTTGAAAGATTAGAAAACTATGTAATCTGAAGAAAGAACATTGCCTCTATAGCAATTACAGACCTGCTGATCATCCCTATCTCCTCTGAATAATGAGGGAGAGATCTTTTCTCACCTTTTTATATATACTCTGGACGACCAGTTACACCTCCACAGATAAGAAGTTTTAAATCCCTCAGACAGGGTGAAAGTTACATGACAACTTCACTTAATTCCAAGAAAAGATAAAGAGACTCTAAAGAGGGTAAGAAATTCTGGTTGTATCACATTGTATCACCCAGAAGAAAGCCTTTAATCAGGAACGTGAACAACAGAAAGGTATTCCAATCAGTTTTGCAATGACAACATAGTACGCAAAGGACATGGCTCACCGTTAGGTGAAGGTCCTCCCTGCTGCCTTCAGATCAGAGTTTCAGTTTGGTCTCTGGGGCTCCTTTTTGGCCAGGCAGGGCTTACAATCCAGGCTTGCTGAATATACTCCTATATTAGAAACTCTTGGTTAAAATGATCTGCCTGTGCTTCTCCAGATGAAAACCTAATTTAGGCATAAAACAATCCCAGTGTCTATCATGGGATCTGTGAGACAGCGACACTCGTGTTAAAGAACCTGCCTGCCAATGCGGGAGTCAAAAGAGATGTGGGTTCCACCCCTGGGTCAGAAAGATCGCCTGGAGGAGGAAATGGCAACTCAGTCAAGTATTTCTGCCTGAAGAATCCCATGGACAGAGGAGCCTGGCAGGCTGCAGTCCATGGGGTTGCAAATTTTCAGACACAACTGAGGGATTAACATACACACGGTGTCTATTAAGGAGAAAACATTCAATAAATCTTTGTTGTACCTGATGAATGTGTCCATTTGACTTCATCAGCCATTAGATTTCAAGTTCCTCTCAGGTCGAGTCTAAGCCAGAATTTTCCTCTCCTTCTCTTTAATGAATACACGTAGCAAGGCAAGACTGACAGTGCGACTCAGTGCTATTCAGTTCAGTTCAGTCGCTCAGTTGTTCCCGACTATTTGCGACCCCATGAACGGCAGCACACCAAGCCTCCCTGGATATCACCGACTCCCGGAGTCCACCCAAACTCGTCCATAGAGTCGGTGATGCCATCCAACCATCTCATCCTCTGTCAAGCCCTTCTCCTCCTGCCCTCAATCTTTCCCAGCATCAGTGCCTTTTCAAGTGAGTCACCTCTTGCATCAGGTGGCCAAAGTATTGGAGTTTCAGCTTCAACATCAGTCCTTCCAATGAACAACCAGGACTGATCTCCTTTAGAATGGAATGGTTGGATCTCCTTGCAGTCCAAGGGACGCTCAAGAGTCTTCTCCAACACCACAGTTCAAAAGCATCAATTCTTCGGCGCTCAGCTTTCTTCACAGTCTAACTCTCACATCCATACATGACCACTGGAAACACCATAGCCTTGACTAGACAGACCTTTGTTGGCAAAGTAATATCTCTGCTTTTTAATATGCTATCAAGCATGGTCATAACTTTCCTTCCAAAGAGTAAGCGTCTTTTAATTTCATGGCTGCAATCACCATCTGCAGTGATTTTGGATCCCAGAAGAATAAAGTCAGCCACTGTTTCCAGTGTTTCCCATCTATTTTCCGTGAAGTGATGGGACTGGATGTCATGATCTTAGTTTTCTGAATGTTGAGCTTTAAGCCAACTTTTTCATTCTCCACTTTCACTTTCATCAAGAGGCTCTTTAGTTCTTCTTCACTTCGGCCATAAGGGTGCTGTCATCAGCATATCTGAGGTTATTGATATTTCTCCCAGAAATCTTAATTCCAGCTTCTGCTTCCTCCAGCCCAGCGTTTCTCATGATATACTCTGCATATAAGTTAAATAAGCAGGGTGACAATATACAGCCTTGATGTACTCCTTTTCCTATTTGAAATCAGTCTGTTTTTCCATGTCCAGTTCTAACTGTTGCTTCCTGACATGAATACAGGTTTCTCAAGAGGCAGGTCAGATCAGGTGGTCTGGTATTCCCATCTCTTTCAGAATTTTCCACAATTTATTATGATCCACACAGTCAAAGACTTTGGCATAGTCAATAAAGAAGAAATAGATGCTTTTCTGGAACTCTCTTCCTTTTTCCAAGATCCAGCAGATGTTGGCATTTTGATCTCTGGTTCCTCTGCCTTTTCTAAAACCAGCTTGAACATCTGGAAGTTCATCCTTTATCGAGCCCATCCCTGCAAGAAATGTTTCCTTGGTATCTCTAATTTTCTTGAAGAGATCTCTATTCTTTCCCATTCTGTTCTTTTCCTCTATTTCTTTGCATTGGTCGCTGAGGAAGGCTTTCTTATCTCTTCTTGCTATTCTTTGGAACTCTGCATTCAGATGCTTATATCTTTCCTCTTCTCCTTTGCTTTTCACTTCCCTTCTTTTCACAGCTCTTTGTAAGGCCTCCTCAAACAGCGATTTTGCCTTTTTGAATTTCTTTTTCTTGGGGATGGTCTTGATTCCTGTCTCCTGTACAATGTCATGGACCTCTGTCCATAGTTCATCAGGCACTGTGTCTATCAGATCTAGTCCCTTAAATCTATCTCTCACTTCCACTGTATAGTCATATGGGATTTGATTTAGGTCATACCTGAATGGTCTAATGGTTTTCTCCACTTTCTTCAATTTCAATCTGAATTTGGTAATAAAGAGTTCATGATCTGAGCCACAGTCAGCTCCCGGTCTTGGTTTTGCTGACTGTATAGAGCTTCTCCATCTCTGGCTGCAAAGAATATAATCAATATGATTTCAGTGTTGACCATCTGGTGATGTCCATGTGTAGAGTCTTCTGTTGTGTTGTTGGAAGAGCGTGTTTGCTATGATAGTGCCTACTCTTGGCAGAACTCTATTAGCCTTTGCCCTGCTTCATTCTGTATTCCAAGGCCAAATTTTCCTGTTACTCCAGGTGTTTCTTGACTTCCTACTTTTGCATTCCCGTCCCCTATAATGAAAAGGACATCATTTGGGGGTTTAGTTCTAGAAAGTCATGTAGGTCTTCATAGAACTGTTCAACTTCAGCTTCTTCAGCGCTACTGGCCGGGGCAGACTTGGATTACCATGATATTGAATGGTTTGTCTTGGAAACAAACAGAGATCACTTTCACTCACCCCCAAATCCTGACAGATGGGAGCACATACTTTTGTTCTGGATGAACGTGCATTCAATAAAGGGAATTCATTTAGAAATCATTCAAGCTGATGTGGAAAAGGAAGAGGAACCAGAGATCAAATTGCCAACATCCGTTGGCTCAGAGAAAAAGCAAGAGAATTCTAGAAATACATTTATTTCTGTTTCACTGACTACGCTAAAGCCTATGACTGTGTGGATCATGACAAATGTGGAAAATTCTTAAAGAGATTGGAATACCAGACCATCTTATTTGCCTCCTCAGAAACATGTATGCAGGAAAAGAAGCAACAGTTAGAGCTTAACATGGAACAATGGACTGGTTCCAAATTGGAAAAGAAGTACATCAAGGCTGTCACCCTGCTTATTTAACTTCTATGCAGAGTACATCATGAGAAATGTCAGGCTGGATGAAGCACAAACTGGAATCAAGATTGCCAGGAGAAATATCAACAACCTCAGATACACAGATGACACCACCCTTTGGAAGAAAGTAAAGAGATACAAAAGAGCCTCTTGATGAAAGTGAAAGAGGAGGGTGAAAAAGCTGACTTAAAACTCAACATTCAAAAAATGAAGATCTTGACATCCGATCCCATCACTTCATGACAAATAGATGGGAAACAGTGGAAACAGTGACAGGCTTTATTTTCTTGTGCTCTAAAATCACTGCAGATGGTAACTGCAGCCATGAAATTAAAAGATGCTTGCTCCTTGGAACAAACGTTACAACCAACCTAGACAGCATATTAAAAAGCATAGACATTACTTTGCCAACAAAGTTCTGTCTAGTCAAAGCTGTGGTTTTCCTAGTAGTCATGTATGGATTTGAGAGTTGGAGTATAAAGAAAGTTCAGCACTGAAGAATTGATGCTTTTGAGCTGTGGTGTTCTCAAGAGTCTTCTCATGAAGACTCTTGAGAGTCCCTTGGACTCCAAGGAGACCCAATCAGTCCATCCTAAAGGCAATCAGTCCTGAATATTCATTGGAAGGACTGATGCTGGAGCTGAAACTCCAATTTGGCCACCAGTTGCAAAGAGCCAACTTATTAGAAAAGACCTTGATGCTGGGAAAGACTGAAAGCAGGAGAAGATGACAACAGAGTACAAGATGGCTGGATGGCATCACTGACTCAATGGACATGAATTTGGGTAAACTCCAGGTGATGGTGGGGTCAGGAAGGCCTGGCATACTGCAGTCCATGGGGTTGCAAAGAGTCAGACATGACTGAGTGATTGAACAACACTTAGAAATCATATCCAGCATTTCATTTAGATGTATTCTCTGATGCATTCCAAGTGCAATAAGGTATATTTTGAGCTTTAACTTGGGTAAAGCACAAGGACCATCTTTTAAATTCCCTTATAGTCATGAGACTAAATGTTTTAGTCTGAACACTTAAAAAAAAGATTTTCTTAAAAATCTAGAGAAAAATAATACATTTGATATACAAGCAAAGATCAAAGAAACACAACACAGGTACATACATACCCTTTGAAGAAAAATCTTCAAAATACCTACTATAAACTTTATTCCCAGTAACTTAAGAAAAATAGCTACAATACCTTTTTCATGGCTTAGGTAGAAAGTAATAAGCTTTTCAGATAACACTTCACTTTCATTTACCTCTATTACCCGTGCCATTCATTTAAAAAAAAAAAAAAATCGGGTGTGTAGTTGCTTTACAATGTTGTCCTGTTTACTGCTGTATGACGAAGGGAATCAGCCATACATGTACACATATACCCTCCATCTTGGACCTCCCTCCCACCCTCCCATTTCATCTGTCTAGGTTATAAGAGAACACCAAGCTGAGCTCTCTGTGCTATGCAAGAGATTCCCACTATCTATTTTACATATGATAGTGTGTGTGTGTGTGTGTGTGTGTGTATGTTAATACCCATCTCCCAATTCATCCCACTCCCCCTTCCCACCCCCATATCCACACTTGCAGTTTCTGCACTTATATTCCTGCCTTACAAACAGGTTCATTCTGTCATTTTTGAGATTGCATCCAAGTACTGCATTTCGGACTCTTTTGTTGACCATGATGGCTACTCCATTTCTTCTGAGGGATTCCTGCCCGCAGTAGTAGATATAATGGTCATCTGAGTTAAATTCACCCATTCCAGTCCATTTTAGTTCGCTGATTCCTAGAATGTCGACGTTCACCCTTGTCATCTCTTGTTTGACCACTTCCAATTTGCCTTGATTCATGGACCTGACATTCCAGGTTCCTATGCAGTATTGCTCTTGACAGCATCGGATCTTGCTTCTATCACCAGTCACATGCACAACTGGGTATTGTTTTCGCTTTGGCTCCATCCCTTCATTCTTTCTGGACTTATTGCTCCACTGGTCTCCAGTAGCATATTGGGCACCTAATGACTTGGGGAGTTCCTCTTTTGGTATCCTATCATTTTGCCTTTTCATACTGTTCATGGGGTTCTCAAGGCAAGAACACTGAAGTGGCTTGCCATTCCCTTCTCCAGTGGACCATGTTCTGTCAGCCCTCTCCACCATGACCTGCCCGTCTTGGATTGCCCCACAGGCATGGCTTGGTTTCATTGAGTTAGACAAAGCTGTGGTCCTAGTGTGATTAGATTGACTAGTTTTCTGTGAGTATGGTTTCAGTATGTCTGCCCTCTGATGCCCTCTTGCAACACCTACCATCTTACTTGGGTTTCTCTTAGCTTGGGTGTGGGGTATCTTTTCATGGCTGCTTCAGCAAAGCACAACCGCTGCTCCTTACCTTGGACAAGGGGTATCTCCTTACCGCTGCTGTTCCTGACCTTCAACAGGCCCACCGATCCTTGGGTTGCACCTCCCGGCCTCCGGCCCTGGCCTCCGGCGTGGGTGGCTCCTCCCAGCTGCCGCCCCTGTCCAACCTAGATAGCATTTTCAAAAGCAGAGACATTACTTTGCCGACTAAGGTCTGTCTAGTCAAGGCTATGGTTTTTCCTGTGGTCATGTATGGATGTGAGAGTTGGACTGTGAAGAAGGCTGAGCGCTGAAGAATTGATGCTTTTGAACTGTGGTGTTGGAGAAGACTCTTGAGAGTCCCTTGGACTGCAAGGAGATCCAACCAGTCCATTCTGAAGGAGATCAGCCCTGGGATTTCTTTGGAAGGAATGATGCTAAAGCTG
>SJYT01039782.1:17942-101199 GCA_006410635.1 Cephalophus harveyi
GCCACCTCATGCGAAGAGTTGACTCATTGGAAAAGACTCTGATGCTGGGAGGGATTGGGGGCAGGAGGAGAAGGGGACGACAGAGGATGAGATGGCTGGATGGCATCACGGACTCGATGGATGTGAGTCTGAGTGAACTCCAGGAGATGGTGATGAACAGGGAGGCCTGGCATGCTGTGATTCATGGGGTCACAAAGAGTCGGACACGACTGAGTGACTGAACTGAACTACAACCAGGTTCATCTGTACTATTTTTTAGATTATATATATATGCATTTATATGATATTTGTTTTTCTCTTTCTGACTTACTTCACTCTATATGATAGACTTAGGTCCATCCACATCTCTACAAATGACCCAACTTCTATCTTTTTTATGGCTGAGTAATATTCCATTGTGTATATGTACCACATCTTCTTTACCCTTTCATCTGTCAGTGGACATTTAGGTTGTTTCCATGTCCGTGTCCTGGTTATTGTAAATAGTGCTGTATTGAACACTAGGCTGCATGTGTTTTTTTGAATTATGGTTTTTTCAGGGTATATGCCCTGGAGTGGCATTGCTGGGTCATATGGTATTTCTAATTTTAGATTTTTAAGGAACCTCCATACTATTCTCCATACTGGCTGTATCAATTTACATCCTCCGAAGAATACAAGAGTGTTTCTTTTTCTCTACACCCTCTCCAGGATTTACAGGACAGCTAAAGGAAAAGAATGAAATTAGAACACTCCCTAACACCAAACACAAAAATAAACACAAAATGGATTAAAAACCTAAATGCAAGACCAGACACTATAAAACTCTTAGAGTGTAACGTAGACACAACACTTTGACATAAATCACAGCAAGATCTTTTTTGACCCATATCCTAGAGCAATGAAAATACAACAAAAACAAACAAATGGGATCTAATCAAAATTAAAAGCTTTTGCACAGCAAAGGAAACCATAAACAAGACAAAAAGACAAGCCTCAGAATGGCAGAAGATATTTGTAAACAAAGCAACTGACAAAGGATTAATCTCCAAAATATACAAACAGCAGCTCTCTATATACATAGATATAGATATAAAATGAATGGCAGACCTAACTAGACATTTCTCCAAAGAATATGTACAGATGGCCAATACATACAACTCACATTCTTATGTATTCCAAAGAATACATAACATGAAAAGATGCTCAAGATCACTAATTATTAGAGAAATGCAGGTCAAAATCACCATGATGTAGTACCAAAACATCTACAAAAAAAATACATGCCATTCTTATAATTCCAGGACATTTAATTTCATTTTCATTCTAATCTTTTGATGGCAAAAACTGTATTAACATCTGCACTGCTAAATTCAGCTTCTCAGATTTCATTAATATTGCATCTTACAAAATACAAATACATGAAGTTTTCCTCCATAAAGACATAAGTGTGAGAAAGGAAAGTGAAAAGCTAGAGAGAAATATTCTCTTTCTACAAACACAGAGGCCCAATCAATTTCTGCCTTCTACAGGAGAAGTTGGAAATTAAATGGTCTCATAGTGGGGAAAAAAAAAAAAAAGCTTGTAGATACAAAAGCAAAATTTACCTCATTATAAAAGTGATCACATCATTTTGTTGCTGTTGTTCAGTCACTAAGTAATGTCCATTTCTTTGTGAGAACATGGACTGGAGCATGCCACAATAATATATATGTAGCTCTCTGTTTAAAACATTAGTATGTGATATAATACCATATTAATACAATCCTGACTGTGCTATAATAAATACTGTTTCTTTTCATCTTTATAAGTTTTTTAGATAAAATAATAGCACTCTTTTAAACTCTATTACTGTTTTAAGCTATATATATGGTTCATAGTTTAAAGATAAATAGTTTTATAAATGTCTACAGTTTTAAACAATATATTTATACTATAATAGATTACAAAATTACAATTATATATAAATAATAATGGTCTAAGACCTAACAAGTGCTTCTCCTGTATCCACTTGACTTGGATAAGGGACACCCAAAGAGCTGTTTAAACATTCTATCTGGGTGTGTCTGTGAAGGTCTGTCCATAAGAGACGAGCATCTGATTCTACAACCTAAATAAAGAAGATAGCTCTCATCCATGCAGATAGATGGCACCAATCTGTTCAGGTCCTGAATAGAACAAAAAGATGAAGGAAGAGCAAATTTGTTCTTTGCTTGAGCTGGGACAGTTACCTTTGTCCCAGAACATCAGCCTTCCTGGTTTTCAGGCCTTTGGACTCGCACTAAATTATACCATTGTCTTTCCTGTGTCTCCAGCTTGCAGAAAGCATATTATGGGAATTCTCAGCCTCATTGCATGAGCCAATTCCTTAAAATAATGCTCGCTCTAGTGTTCTCTCTCTCCACATATATATATATATATACACACACACACACACACATATATATAAATACATATATATGTGTGTGTGTGTGTGTACATGCATGCACACACACTCAGTCATGTCTGACTCATTGTGGCCCCAAGGACTATAGCCCATCAGCCTCCTATGTACATGGGATTTCCCAGGCAAGAATACTGGAATGGGTTACCATTTCCTTCTCCCCCCACCTCATATATATCCCTATCTATATACTATTTGTTCCATTTCTCTGGAGAACCATCCCTGTCAATGATAATCTATTATAATTTAAGTATTTTTCTTATTGGCTTATGAGTTCATTAAATACTAAAGCTGTTTGTAGAGATGTAGATGGACCTAGAGACTATCATACAGAGTGAAGTAAGTTAGAAGAGAAAAACAAATATTGTATAGTAATGAATATATATAGAAGGAGAAAATGGCAACCCACTCCAGTATTCTTGCCTGAAACGTTCCATGGATAGAGGAGCCTGGTGGGCTACAGTCCACAGGGTTCCAAAGAGTCTGACAGGCCTGAGCATGTACTCACAGTGCATATATGTGGAATCTAGAAAACTAGAGCAGAAGAACCTACTTACAGGGCAGGAATAGAGACACAGATTTAGAGAACAGATGTGCAGACACAGGGAAGGGGGTCAAAGGTGGTGGGATGAACTGGGAGAAATGGGATTGACATGGATACAGTACCAGGTGTAGAATAGCGAGCTAGTGGGAAGCTGCTGCATAGTGCAGGGAGCTCAGTGCTCTGTGACGACAGAGGGTGGATGGAGGGGTGGCATGGGGGCACCAGAGGGAGGGGATATATGTAAATATGAGACTGATTAACTTTGTTGGTATAGCAGAAACTAACACAACATTGTAAAGCTACTCTATTCCAATAAAACATACTAGGCCTATGAAATCTCTGCAGTATTTCCAGTTTCCCCCCAAAAAATACTATCATAATTCAAATTGTCATAATTCAAATATTATGATAATTCAAATTTTAAAATGTTCTCAAAAACTGGAGAATGTGAAAACAATGCTCCAGAGGGCATGACATGGAAATGATAGGAAGGTCGACATAAAAAGATTCCCTCCCCTGCAACCGCTATTCTACACGTGGAGGGCACCAAAGAAACTGGAATTTCACCAAGGGATGTTTTCACTCCTATCGGCCCTTTTTCGGATGATTTGCTACAGGTTATCTCCTTTAAAAACACAGTGTCTGATAACTGTGAGATATAGAGTTTAGTCAAATGTGTCAAGTAAGCTATGAATTTTCCATATTCAAATATTCTCTACCGGTTTTTTTTTTTTTGGAGGAAGAATGGTCAATCTTTATTTTAGGAGAATTCCAAATGTTAAACAGAAGGAATGAGAGAAGTAAAAATTTTCTTCAGTAATAATTGCTCCAGGCATGTTCCACCAAGTCATGTTAAAATGTATAAGTGAAACTTCAAGAAGCAACAGGATATTTGCACAAATTCAGAGTATTTCTCCCCCAAACACATTATTGCTATAATGGTTCTAACAGATTTCCCCAAATTATTTGATATTCCTGCCTCCAAGAGGTGGATTCATATACCTCTCTTTGGTTGAAATTAAGGACTCACTTTTATTTTTTATTTTTTTAATACATTTAAAATCTTTATTACTTAATTGTATAAATATGGTAAGAGATAATCAAAACATTTATACTTCCCAGATACACTTAGCATTATTATCAAAATTTGGAAATTATTTCTCAATGTCTGTTTACTTCCACTCGAAATTTAGAAGCCATGAAAGGCAATTGGTGTCAACAGGTGTCATCTAGTATTAGGTAACATTAGACAGTTGGGGAGAAAGTCACAATCTCCATTTTTCTATTTTTCTTGTTTTGTTTTGTTTTCCTTTGTCCCTTTTCATCCCTTTGGCAAGAGAGAAAGCAGGGTATCAGTAGAAACTAAGGGACCAGGTGGAGTAAACTATAGTCCTTAGTTCCTATTTCTTTTCTTTTTGTGTGTGTGCCTGTCTTTTTTATTAATATAAATGTATTTCTTTTAATTGGAGCTTAATTACTTTACAATATTGTATTGGTTTTGCCACACATCAACCTGAATCCACCACAGGTATACACGTGTTCCCCATCCTGAACCCTCCTCCCTCCTGCCTCCCCATACCATCCCTCTGGGTCATCTCAGTGCACCAGCCCCAAGCATCCAGTATCATGCATCGAACCTGGGCTGGTGATTCATTTCATATATGATATTATACTTGTTTCAACGCCATAAATGAAGAAACTTTTGCCTAGAAAGCAAAATGCCACAACACAAATTACTGAGGAGAAGGTTATTCTGACTTGTATGTTTCTTTATAAGTGGTCTTTTCTATTAAATCTACATCCTTCTGCTTGAGGTCCTCAACCATGGAGACTTCTGCATGTTAGAAAGTATGATGAAGTTTTCACGGGTGAAGAGTTTTTAGAATTTCTTGAACTTCCAAATTGGAGTAGATAATTTTCCCACTAGAATATATAGAAGATGAGAAGGGGAGAGTCATGAAGCCGCATGGAATGTGGACACTGAGTAACTGGCAAGGCTCTCACACTAGCTTACAGGTCTACCCACTGACACTATCTATCATCCCCAATGCACTATTCAAAGGTATAGCTCTGCCAATTGACATCTAAGTATGTACCCCGTGCATTTAAGAGACTCAAAGACTGACACATACACACTACTACATACAAAAAAGATAACTAATAAGACCTACTCTATAGGAGAGGGAATTCTTCTCAATACTTTGCAATGACCTACATGGGGAAAGAATCTAAAAAAGAATGGATATATGTATATGCATAACAGATTCACTTTGCTGTACACCTGAAACTGCCACAATATTGTAAGTCAACTATATTCCAATAAAAAATTAATTTAATAAGAATGCCTCATTTGTCTAAATGGTGAGGAGACAAAATTAAAAATAATGCAAAAGACAGACACAAATTATAAAAGCAGTATTTTAAACATCAGTTTTCAATACATATGACTTTGAGGCTTATAACATTTATTTTAGAAGCTAGGTTGCAATAGCAAATATATCAATAGGTCAATCAATCTATAATTAACCACTGCTGTTCAGTTTGATTGACTTCAGTGCATAAACCAAAAAAGGAGCAAAATTACTGAAAAAATAAAAAACAATAAAAAATGATACACATGCTAAGAAGACTTTTTTCCCTAAAGACTCTTTCTTGAAATTACATCTTTTCAAAATGAGAAGTAGAAAACGAATGAGGAAATTAAAATTCGACTTCTGAAAGTGCAGCACCACTTGCTGAAAATAATTATTCAGTGACAGAAATAAATGCATCTAAGAGCATGTGAGTGTAATTATGTACCACAGGTAGTAAATATCATGTTATGTTTCAATGATTTTATGGATATCAAACTCATCTGTATGCTATTTCTAATAGCAATTTTATGACTAAAACTAATAAATATAGGAAACTGTTCTGATTTTTAATAATACATGGTTTCTTATGGCGATAGTTTATTTGGGCTGATGTAAAATGATAAATCTGAAGGCTAAGGTTAAAGCACTTCTTGGAAAATAAGTGAAAACATTAAATGCATTCCCTGTCCTAGATCTTTCTAAAGTCATTATTGCATTTTTTGAAAGTATACTTCAGGGACTTCTTTTCCACTTCAAAGTTAAAGCCATTAAACTTACTGTTCCATGTAATAAATTAATAAACAAGAATAGATTAACCAAATGATATGGAGAATTACCTCTTCCAGTTCCTCTCATTCTCCTCGAGTTCATTGTTGTTTCTCTCTTGGGAAGTAGGGGAAAGTTCTATTTAAATTTAGATTGAATAAAGTGCTCGGTAAGATATTTCAGTCTCCCAGAAGTGTGGTATGTGACAGAGAGAAGAAATAGACTATTTTTTTTTTTCCTGGAGCTTTTAAATATTTTGGCCTGTGAGCAGCTCTGTTGAGTTTGCTGCCAAAATAACACTGGCAGTTCTTAAGCTCCCACCACAGCTAAGAAAGCAACCCAGGAAGGATTTCCCCCAAATATCAACTGTCCTCTGTGGCTTGCTGAACTCTAATATTGAGCTTCCCCATACTCTTTACCTTTACCTTGTAAGAATCCTGCAGTTTTGCCACATGCCGAGGGGGAAAGACCAATAGCAGCAACCACTGAACAGCCTTTTATGGTGGTTGAAATACTTCCTGGGGTTTGACTGTTACTGTGACTTCCACTACAAGGGGCCTCATCACGGCCAGGGGGCTGTCTGCATGGGCTGAGACTGGGGTAAGATGGAAATAATCAATCTGGACATTTTGGAGAATGAAAGAGAGTTGAGCAACAATTACATCAGGAAAATAAATATAAGTCTGAACTATCTAATAATACTAAACTAATATCTAAACTAACTAGTCTATCTAATATGCACACAGAGTGTGCCAGCAGGGCAGTTCAATTTATCACCAAAACACTTCCATCAATTTGAAAAAAATCCAATCATGCTACTTCCTTCTGTGTGAGCATTTGTGGTCCATGAGCTAGTGAAGTTTGGACAATCTGTTGAGGTTGGGAGTATCTGGTTTATGTTAATATATATTACATTCTTTCATTTAAGTTAAAATTTCTACAAGGCTCTTTAACTGATTAGTATGGAAAAGACCCTAATGCTGGGAGGGATTGGGGGCAGGAGGAGAAGGGGACGACAGGGGATGAGATGGCTGGATGGCATCACCGACTTGATGGACATGAGTTTGAGTGAACTCCGGGAGTTGGTGATGGACAGGGAGGCCTGGCGTGCTGCAATTCATGAGGTCGCAAAGAGTCGGACATGACTGAGTGACTGAAATGAACTGAACTGAACTGAATAATCTTATACGATTCAAACTGCCATCTCTATGCTATGTATCTCCAGTTAGATATTCCTTTTCTACCTCTAAATTCACTTCTGTGAACACTCAAACTGGCCTATAACCATATTTCCTGTCCTTTTTGAGAATCACTAGGTTATGCCATAGTTAAGAAGCAAAGTTGTACTAATGCATAGAGAGGAACAGAGTTTAATGACTGATTAAGCAGATGATGGTGACATCATGAAAGAAGTGTATTCTTTTCAGCAAATGAAAATGTTGAATCTTCTTGCATTTTATAAGTCCATTCTGACAAAAATCACTGATTCATGTAATATTCACATAAGCCAACAGACATAAAGGTGAGATCTTGACTTATTCCTTTTTTTTCATTTTTAATTATCTTCAAAGGCTCTTTTAACATCTTGCCTCTAAAACACAGCCCTGGAATGGTTGATTTTAGCTATTTATTTACGCTAATTGTTGCAAAATTGCTCTTTGTTAGTCTCAGGTCCACTCACTCAATATTTACTGAGCACCTACAATGGGGCAGGTATCTTTTAGGCACTGGGGGAAATGTATTCAGGTTATAAAGAGCTTCTGATCTCAGGGGATTTATGTTCTATAACAGAGAGACAGAAAAATAAATCAATAAAAAAAAATACTAGTAGTGACAAATCATTCAGATAATTGGGCTGCTGCTAAGTTGCTTCAATTGTGTCCGACTCTGTGCGACCGCATAGATAGCAGCCCACCAGGACCCTCCGTCCCTGGGATTCTCCAGGTAAGAACACTGGAGTGGGTTGCCATTTCCTTCTCCAATGCATGAAAGTGAAAAGTGAAAGTGAAAGTGAAGTTGCATCAGACTCTTCACGACCCCATGGACTGTAGCCCACCAGGCCCCTCTGTCCATGCGATTTTCCAGGCAAGAGTACTGAAGTGGGGTGCCATTTCCTTCTCCAGATAATTAGGCTGATACTTAGCAATTGACTGAATCAGAACAAACCTTTCTGGAGGAGAGTTTAACTTTGCTAGAAAAGTCAACTTAATGCCCTTCCCAAATAAGTATGTCCCATTCTTATCTTTATCATGTTCTCTTTTACTGTTCTTAATATTTCTACAGCAGCTAGTTTCTACCTGTTGATTAAGAACACAAAATTTTCCTGTTCTTTGAACTGGTAACACACCACAGATATCCTCGCTTGTATAGGAGCACTTTTATACAATGACAGGGTATATAAAGGTAAGAAAATCTCTTAACCTCCCATCTTAAAGATGAATAAGGTAAAACTGGAAGATTTTAGTTCTTCAGTAGGTTTTGATCTACCTCAGAAGATCTTCAAAATTATTCCAGACAAACAGACCAATGGAATAGAGAATCCAGCAAGTTATCTAGATATATGTGATCTACAACCTAGGAGATAACTGAAGTACAGCAGGGAAGAAGATGGTATTTTCACTAAATAGTGCTGGGGGGATAGAGTAGACATACAGGGGGAAAGGTATCTTTATTCCTACAGCTTGTCCATTTTAATTTGCTTTCTATGAATATCCTGTTCAAACATTTTGGCAATTTTTTTTTTTTTTTTTTGGTATCTGTGTCATCTTACCATAGATTTGTAGGAGTTTTTTTCTTTTTTTATATGTCATAGGTTTATTGGATATATATATATTACAACTATTTTCCCTTATTGTGTGGCTTGCCGCCTTTCCCTTAAAGGTGTCTTTGGATAAATAGAATCTTAACAATTTTAATGCAATCTTTTAATCAATTTTATTTACAGTTAGCACTTTTTTATCTTCCTTAAAAAATTTTGCTTTTGTTCCCACGCCCAAAAACTTTGTTGTTTTACCATTCACATTTACCTGTAGTACATTTAGAGTTGTTTTTCACATATGAAGCCCCTCCAGTTCAGTTCAGTTGCTCAGCCATGTCCAACTCTTTGCAACCCCATGGACTGCAGCACGCCCCTCACCAAATTCCAGAGGCTGTTCAAACTCATGTCAATCAAGTTGGTGATGCCATCCAACCACCTCATCTTCCATCATCCCCAGCTGTTCAAGCTGGTTTTAGAAAAGGCAGAGGAGCCAGAGATCAAATTGTCAATATCTGTTGGATTATCGAAAAAGAAAGACATTTCCAGAAAAACATCTATTTCTGCGTTATTGACTATGTCAAAACCTTTGTGTGGATCACCACAAACTGTGGAAAGTTCTTAAAGAGATGGGAATACAAGACCACCTGACCTGCCTCCTCAGAACTCTGTATGAAAGTCAGGAAGCAGCAGTTAGAACTGGATGTGCAACAACAGACTGGTTCCAAATAGGGAAAGGAGTATGTCAAGGCTGTATGTTTTCACCCTGATTGTTTAACTTACATGCAGAGTACATCATGAAAAATGCTGGGCTGGATGAAGCACAAGCTAGAATCAAGATTGCTGGGAGAAATATCAATAACCTCAGATATGCAGATGACACCACCTTTATGGCAGAAAGTGAAGAGGAACTAAAAAGCCTCTTGATGAAAGTGAAAGAAGAGAGCGAAAAAGTTGGCTTAAAGCTCAACATTCAGAAAATGAAGATCATGTCATCTTGTCCCATCACTTCATGGCAAAAAGATGGGGAAACGTTGGAAACAGTGACAGACTTCATTTTTTTGAGCTCCAAAATCACTGCAGATGGTGACTGCAGCCATGAAATTAAAAAATGCTTACTCCTTGGAAGGAAAGTTATGACCACTTAGATGGCATATTAAGAAGCAGAGACATTACTTTGCCAACAAAGGTCCATCTAGTCAAGGTTATGGTTTTTCCAGTAGTCATGTATGGATGTGAGAGTTGGACTATAAAGAAAACTGAGCCTTGAAGAACTGGTGCTTTTGAACTGTGCTGTTGGAGAAGACTCTGGAGAGTCCCTTGGACTGCAAGGAGACCAAACCAGTAGATCCTGAAGGAAATCAGTCCTGAATATTCATTGGAAGGACTGATGTTGAAGCTAAAACTCCAATACTTTGGCCACCTGACACGAAGAACTGACTCATTGGAAAAGACCCTGATGATGGGAAAGATTGAAGGCAGGAGGAAAAGGGGACGACAGAGGATAAGATGGTTGGATGGCATCACCCACTCAATGGACATAAACTTGAGTAAACTCCAGGAGTTGGTGTGACAGGGAGGACTGGCGTGCTGCAGTCCATGTGGTCACAAAGAGTTGGATACAACTGAGCAATTGAACTGAACTAAACTGAACAGATGTTGGCAGTCTGATCTCCAGTTCCTCTGCCTTTTCTAAAACCAGCTTGAACATCTGGAGATTCACAGTTCATGTACTATTGAAGCCTGGCTTGGAGAATTTTGAGCATTACTTTGCTAGTGTGTGAGGTGAGTGCAATTTTGCTGTAGTTTGAACATTCTTTGGCATTGCCCTTCTTTGGAACTGAAATGAAAACTGACCTTTTCCTGTACTGCGGCCACTACTGAGTTTTCCAAATTTGTTGGCATATTGAGTGTAGCACTCTAACAGCATCATCTTTTAGGATTTGAAATAGCTCAACTAAAAGTCCATCACCTCCCACTAGCTTTGTTCTTGGTGATGCTTCCTAAGGTCCACTTGACTTCGCATTCCAGGATGTCTGGCTCTAGGTGAGTGATCATACCATCATCATCATATGGGTCATGAAGATCGTTTCTGTATAGTTCTGTGTATTCTTGCCACCTCTTCTTAATATCTTCTGCTTCTTTTAGGTCCATATCATTTCTGCCCTTTTTGTGCCCATCTCTGCATGAAATGCTCTAATGTTCTTGAAGAGATCTCTAGTCTTTCCCATTCTATTGTTTTCCTCTATTTCTTTGCACTGATAACTAAGGAAGGCTTTCTTATCTCTCCTTGCCTCCTACAACTTGCACCATATATGAAAAACAAGTCTAAATGTATTACAGGTAAAGATGAATGGTAAAACAACAAATCTTTAATGGGAGTGGGGACAAAAAGCAAAGAATTCTTTAGGAAGATAAAAAGTGCTAACTGTAAATAAAATTGATTAAAAGACTGCATTAAAATTTTAAAGATTCTGTTCATCCAAAGACACCTTTAAGCGAAAAAATGGCAAGCCATGGAATGAGGGAAAATATTTGTGTTATATATATATATATCCAATAAACCTACAACATATAAATATCTCCTACAAGTCAATAGTAAAATGGCATAGATGCCCCAAAAAATTGACAAAAGTTTTGAACAGGACATTCATAGAAAAAAAATTAAAATGGACTGCTGATGTAAGAAAAAGTATTTAGCTTCATAAGTCAGTTATGAAATAAATAATAAAACCACATGGAATACCACTGCACCTATACTCGATCGGTTAAAATTTAGAGGGAAAATGATACATATTCTCAACTATTAGCAAGGATATGGAATCAGTGTAAAAGTATAACTCGGTATAATTATTTTAGAAACATCTGGCAGAACCCACTAAATAGGATAGACAAATACCTTATGACTAGAAATTCTATGTCCTTCTCCCACAGATGTGCATATCAAAGACATGTATAATAATGTTTTTATTTACACTATTCTTTTTTTT
This sequence comes from Cephalophus harveyi, assembly GCA_006410635.1. NCBI lineage: Eukaryota > Metazoa > Chordata > Mammalia > Artiodactyla > Bovidae > Cephalophus > Cephalophus harveyi. The sequence continues at coordinate 29,773 of SJYT01039782.1, forward strand.
TTCACTGTTTGCATTCTGGTTTATTTATTCTCGGTCTCTGATCTTATCTTTTTTTTTCACTTTTTAATTATTTATTTTTTTTGGAGGCTAACTACTTTACAATATTGTATTGGTTTTGTCATACATTGACATGAATCCACCACGGGTGTACATGTGTTCCTCACTATTCTTAAGAAGCAAAAACCAGAAACGAATGTCTATCCAGAGTAGAATAGATAAAGTGTGATATATTCGTATCATTGAATGCCATGTGGCAAGGACTAAGCAACTATGGCCTTTGGGTTCGTTCTGATATGAAGTCTGTTTTTGTAAGGCTTGAAAACTAAGAATAGTTTCTATATTCTTAAGGGATTGGTGAAACACCCACAGAGAGAATAATATGTCACAGTTCTAAATATGTCCTCATGCTTGTGCTCAGTTCAGTCATGTCCGACTCTTTGCAGCCCCATGGACTGTAGCCCGCCAGGCTCCTCTGTCCATGGGATTCTCCAGGCAAGAATACAGGAGTGGGTTGCCATGCCCCCCTCCAAGAGATCTTCCCAACCCAAGGACTGAACCTAGGTCTCCTGGGTCTCCTGCTTTGGCAGGTGAATTCTTTACCACTGAGCCATTGGATGTGTCCTGCAAAGCCTAAAATATTTTGCATCGGCTCCTTTAAAGAAATGTCTACAGGCCCCTGTTACACATCAGTGAGAAAAAAAATAGCCGCAACTACACACAACAGTGGGGACAGATAACTTAAGACATGTTGCTGGGAGGAAGATGCTACATGAGAGAGAATGCAAAACGTGACTCCTTTCAAAAAAGTTCAAAAGCAAGCAAAACTCATCTATGAGGTCAGAAGTTAAGCTAGTATTTTCCTTGGAGGGTGAGGAGCTACTGGAAAGGGTCCAGGCAAGTTCCTGGGGTTGGACTAGTTCTTTTTCCTTGTCATATTTCGTATACACACCTGGACTCACTGGTGGACATCTCTTGAGTGTATACTCACAGGAATGGGGACACTTTTCTGTGTTTAAGTTCTATCTCTACTTTAACAAAATTTAAGGAAAAATAAATCTCCATGATAATTAACATGTATATCCATATTTTCAAGGATGTTCACCATAGAATTATTTAAGATAGATAAAAGGGAGAATAAGTCTAACAGTCCAACAACAGATTTGGTTTAAAAAATTTTGAATTATCCACACAGCGAACTCCTAAGTAACCATAAAGCAATAAAATTATAAAAGAACACTTACTTGACAGTAAACTTGTGAAAAAATATTTATTTGTATGGAAATATGGAAGCATGCAAATGACATATCTTAAATGAAAAGATTAGAAAGAGTATATGCCCAATGAGTATTTTGTAAAGGCACAAACACATATCAGGATCTCTGTCTAGAGGATTATTTCCAAATAATGCATGGTACGTTCTTCCGGGTGTGGAATTAAAGGTGCTTTCACTTTGTTATTGTTTTTGTTTGTTTACTCCTATTTCCTGATAATTATAAAAGAAAATATTTTTGCAGGGAAAACATCTGTTTTAAAACATAATCATTTTTGATACTTTTGGAAAAATTGACAACCAGCACAGTGATTTGAAAGCTGGTTGCACTGGCTGATTATCAGTCTGGAAGATGGTGTGAGGAAACATAGAAAGATCTATGGTCAGCTGTAGGGACACTCTATAAATATGCTGCTTCTATTTGGGTCTCTCAGTACAAGATCCCAACCTCAAAGAGATCTAAGGCTTTACAGTATTAGAAGCGTCACACTGACATCGCCACCACGCTTCATTTCTAAGCACCGTAAGCCCCTGGGGGTGATAGACGACTTCTCTCTCATGCTGATAAATAGATGCTGACATGGCTGTATTATCTCCTCAAGGTTAAAAATCAATGGTTTACCCGTGAAAACATCTGTTTGTAAGCTTGTCTTTGCTTCTCTCATGGGCCATATTTACATGCTGGGCTTTAAGCACGCCAGAAAAGAGAAGCTTAAGTTTCGTTTGGCCTGATTTTTTCTTCGACACACCAAGACAGCTCTCTGTGAGAGGAAGGGGGTGGAGGTGGGACTAGAACAGCAATCTAAGCCCCACTCATCCATTTGTAATGCGAATAAGTTAAATTTCACCTGTTAAAAATTAATGAATAGCCTCTCTGAGCAGGTGACTAGAGATATGAGCGCTGATTTTAGATCAAGTGATGGATGTGGAATACATGCCAGCCAAGAGGATTCAAATAAGTAGAACTTTGTTGTTGCTGCTGTTGGTGTTACGCTGATGAAAAAATGGGTTCCGTTATCTCATAGAGGGAATGGAGCAATGTTCACGTTTAATTTGACTCTTCTTCATCAAAAACAACATGAAAAATTTATTGGACAATGAAGGAGTTTTCATCCAAAAAGGGTTTAGCTTAAAAAACAAGCAAGCAAACAAACAAAAACACTGGCACCAGCATCATATATTCTGCAAGAGCTGGTTCATGAGTGTTTTCTGAAAACAAACTCTTTTCTAGAATTTCTACAGTTTCTCAGTGCTCTACAGAAAGCATCTGAAATTCCACACAAACACTGAGCTTCTCTCTCTCGTTACCCCTAATTTAACTCTGTCTTGGCGTCTTTATCTCTGTTCATGACAGGTCCACCCCCCACTTTGCTCAGGCCCAAAACCTTGGTATTGCCCTTGATGCCTTTTTCAAAACCCCACATCCTATAGCCCCTGTGCCAGTAATTCCTGCTAGATTTAACTACAAAAATGCCCAGAAATCTCCTTCCTCTCACCACCCATACTGCTGTTCTCCTGATCCAAGCCACCTGATATCTTATATGGATTTTTGCACAGTCTCTCAAATGGTCTTCTGACTGTGTCTAGTCCCCTGGAGTCAACACCCCAACCTAACACCCAGAATCACTTTGTTAAAAAGCAAGTGAGCTCACAGGATTCTTTTGGTCATTTTCCTTCAGTGGCCCCCATCTCACCTAGAGAAAATGCTAAGTTCTCAAGACCCTATCAAAGTATAACCTTTCACCCCTTTGCAAAATCTGGAAGCAAAACCTCACAGATTCTGTGACTTCTAACTTCTATTAGAAGGTTTTTTTTTTTTTTAATTCTAATTAAGCAAAGCTTCATAGATTCTAACTCCTATTTTAATGTTGTTTTCTATTCTTTGATGTTTTCTACATAGTTTAAAGTGATAACTTCAATTCTCTTTTGTCAGATCTTCTCTTAATTTCAGGGCTTTACATGTGTAACAACTACCAGACAGTATTTAAAGAATTAGTCATGCTTATAAAGATACGTTTCTCCACACCCACAAACAAAGACTAGTGGTTGACAAAGAGAGACTGAATGGGATTTGGGGATTAGCAGATACAGATTATTATATATATAGAATGGATAAACAATAAGTTTCTACTCTATAGCACAAAGAACTATATTCAATATCCTATGATAAACCATAATGGAGAAGAATATGGAAAATAATATATATATGTATAACTGAATCACTTCACTGTATAACACAAATTAACATAACATTGTAAATCAACTATACCTGAAAAAGGCAAAAAAAAATAAAACCTAAAAGATGAAAATAAAAGTGAAAAAATGAAGATACATCTCTCATAAATGATACTGTATCATGTAGAAGAAGAATCATATATCCATAAAAAGGTTAATACATAAAACTTGCTGCTGCAGATGATTAACTGCTTCAGTCATGTGTGACTCTGAGTGACCTTGTGGACTGCAGTCCACCACACTCCTCTATCCATCGGAGTCTCTAGACAAGAGTACTGGAGTGGGTCGCCATGGCCTCCTCCAGGGGATCTTCTTGACCCAGGGATAGAACCCAGGTCTCCTGCATTGCAGGCAGATTCTTTACCACTGAGCCACCAAGGAAGCTCACATAAAGCTTAAAGGAATTCATATGTTTACTTTTAAAATCTGTGATCTTTAATTTAATATGCCATTACTAAATAAGGCAACATCCACCAGCCCCCAAAGGAAAACATACAAAATTATATTACTGATGTTACTGAACTGGAATCAACATGAATGACGAGTGTCATTTCCATTCTGAATAAGAAAAGTGGCAACACTTTTATATGCATTTTGTAGATCAATAGCCTTGTTGCTCTTGAACTGATAATTTCAAGATGTACAAACTGGGTTTCAAAGAGACAGAGGAACTAGATATCAAATTGGATCACATTCACAGGATCATGGAAAAAGCAAAGGAATTCCAGAACTATATTTATTTCTGCTTCACTGACTACATGAAAGCCTTTGACTGTGTGGATCACAACAAACTGTGGAAAATTCTTAAAGAGATGGGAATACCAGACCACCTTACTTGCTTCCTGAGAAACCTGTGTGCAGATAAAGAAGTGACGGTTAAATGGGACATGGAATAGCTGACAGATTCAAATTGGGAAGGGAGTTCAAGGCTGTACGCTGTCACTCAGCATATTTAATTTTTATGCAGAGTNTGGAAAATTCTTAAAGAGATGGGAATACCAGACCACCTTACTTGCTTCCTGAGAAACCTGTGTGCAGATAAAGAAGTGACGGTTAAATGGGACATGGAATAGCTGACAGATTCAAATTGGGAAGGGAGTTCAAGGCTGTACGCTGTCACTCAGCATATTTAATTTTTATGCAGAGTGCATCAAATGAAATGCTGGGCTGGATGAAGAACAAGCTGGAATCAAGATTGCTGGAAGAGAAATCAAAAACCTCAGATGTTCAGATGATACCACGCTAATGACAGAAAGTGAAGAGGAAGCAAAGAGCCTCTTGATAAGGGTAAAAAAGGAGATTGAAAAAGCTAGCTTGAAACTCAACATTCAAAAAAATAAGATCATGGCATCTTGTTCCATCACTTCATGGCAAATAGATGGGGAAAAGTGGGAGGAGTGATAGAATTTACTTCCTTGGGCTCCAAAATCACTGATGATGGAGACTGCAGTCACAAAATTAAAAGACACTTGCTCCTTGGAAGAAAAGATATGACAAACCTAGACAGCATATTAAAAAGTAGAGACATTACTTTGCCAACAAATGGCCCTATAGTCAAAGCTATGGTTTTTCCAGTAGTCATGTATGGATGTGAGAGATGGACCATCTGTTCAGTTCAGTTAAGTCATTCAGTCATGTCCAACTCTGCGACCCCATGAATTGCAGCACACCAGGCCTCCCTGTCCATCACCAACTCCCGGAGTCCACCCAAACCCATGTCCATCGAGTCGGTGATGCCATCCAACCATCTCATCCTCTGTCATCCCCTTCTCCTCCTGCCCTCAATCTTTCCCAGCATCAGGGTCTTTTCAAGTGAGCCAGCTCTTCACATCAGGTGGCCAAAGTATTGGAGTTTCAGCTTCAACATCAGTCCTTCCGATGAAAACCCAGGGCTGATCTCTTTTAGGATGGATTGGTTGGATCTCCTTGCAGTCCAAGGGACTCTTAAGAGTCTTCTCCAACACCACAGTTCAAAATCATCAATTATTCGGTGCTCAGCTTTCTTCACAGTCCAACTCTCACATCCATACATGACTACATAGCCTTGACTAGACAGACCTTTGTTGGCAAAGTAATGTCTCTGCTTTTTAATATGCTATCTAGGCTGGTCATAACTTTCCTTCCAAGGAATAAACATCTTTTAATTTCATGGCTGTTATCACCATCTGCTCTGTTTGGAGCCAAAAAAAAAAAAAAAAGTCAGCCACCATTTCCACTGTTTCTTCATCTATTTGCCATGAAGTGATGGAACAGATGCCATGATCTTAGTTTTCTGAATGTTGAGCTTTAAGCCAACTTTTTCACTCTCCTCTTTCACGCTCATCAAGAGGCTCTTTAGTTCTTCTTCACTTTCTGCCATAGGGTGGTGTCATCTGCATATCTGAGGTTAATGATATTTCTCCCAGCAATCTTCATTCCAGCTTATGCTTCCTCCACCCCAGCGTTTCTCATGATGTACTCTGCATATAAGTTAAATAAGCAGGGTGACAATATACAGCCTTGACGTACTTTTTCCTATTTGGAACCAGTCTGTTGTGCCATGTCCAGTTTTAACTGTTGCTTCCTGACCTGCATACAGATTTCTCAGGAGTCAGGTCAGGTGGTCTGGTATGCCCGTGTCTTTCAGAAGAGCAAACACCCTCTATGGACAGAGGGTGAAAAGAAGGCTGAGCACTGAAGATTTGATGCCTTTGAACTGTGGTGTTAGAGAAGACTCTTGAGAGTCCCTTGGACAGCAAAGAGGTCGAATCAGTCAATCCTAAAGGAATCAAACCTGCATATTCATTGGAAGGACTGATGCTGAAACTATAGCTCCAGTACTTTGGCCACCTGATGTGAAGAGCCAACTCATTGGAAAAAATCCTGATGTTGGGAAAGACTGAAGGCCAAAGGAGAAGGGGGATGCAGAGGATGAGATGGTTGGATGGCATCACCAACTCAATGGACATGACTCTGAGCAAACTCTGGGAAATACTGGAGGACAGAGGAGCCTAGAATGCAGCAGTCCATGAGGTTGCAAATAGTTGGAGACAAATTAACAACTGAACTACAACAATAGCCTTAGCTGTACTGATTAATTGGTTAAATCAAATGCTTAGAAGGAATATTTTCAAGGCAAGACCTTAGTCTAAAGAAAGAGATGAGTAGAACAAGAGCTGGATAATCCTCACACCAAGTTCAGTTTGCTAGCATTTATACCTTTGTAAACAGGCAAGAGAAGCGTCTGATTTAACATTAATATGATTGACTTCTCCTCCTGATTGCCAATGAAAACAGTAGCATGTTTTAAGACTCACTTTTATTTCATCACAGACTTTAAAAATATTTATAGACACTTTCAAAGCATAGATGGTTTACCTTCACCCCCTGCCCAGAAATAAAACTGTGATTTAATCAGTCAGAAAATGGAGTTTAAAACTGTAGCCTCTGGGGTGAGTTAGTTTGATGGCCATCTCTAATACAGATAAACCTTAACCATAGACAAGTCATTTAACCATTAGTTTCCTCTCTTTCTTCCTTGAAAAATTCTTATTAAAAAAGTACCAATAAAATATAAATGTTGTGACATATTGATACATATGAAACATATATTCTCTATGACTTCCAAAGTATTATCTGTTACTTTTTACTAACAGCTGCTACTGCCTATCTACTCTATAGATTTAAATAAGCAACTAAAGCTTTTAATAAGCTTATTTTATACTAGGATTTCCCTTATACTATGTGCATTTGAATATTCTTTGGCATTGCCTTTCTTTCGGATTGGAATAAAAACTGACCTTTTCCAGTACTGTGGCCACTGCTGAGTTTTCCAAATTTGCTCGCATATTGAGTGTGGCACTTTCATAGCATCATCTTTTAGGATTTGAAACAGCTCAGGTGGAATTCCATCATCTACACTAGCTTTGGTCATAGTGATGCCTCCTAAGGCCTACTTGACTTCAGACTCCAAGATGTCTGGCTCTAGATGAGTAAGCACACTATCATGGTTATCTGGGTCATTAAGATCTTTTTTGTATAGTTCTTTTGTGTATATTTGCCACCTTTTCTTAATATCTTCTGCTTCTGTTAGGTCCATACTGCTTCTGTCCTTTATTGTGCCCATCTTTGCATGAAATGTTCCCTTGGTATCTCTAATTTTCTTGAAGGGATCTCTAGTCTTTCCCATTCTATTGTTTTCCTCTATTTCTTTGCACTGATCACTTAGGAAGTCTTTCTTATCTCCTCTTGCTATTCTTTGGAACTCTGCATTCAGATGCTTATATATTTCCTTGTCTCTTTTGCCTTTTGCTTCTCTTTTCTTAGCTATTTGTAAGGCCTCCTCAGGAAACCATTTTGCCTTTTTGCATTTCTTTTTCTTGGGGCTGGTTTTGACCACCACAGCCTGTACAATATTACAAACCTCCATCCATTGTTCTTCAGGCACTCTGTCTATAGATCAAACCCCTTGAATCTATATGTCACTTCCCCTGAATAATTGTAAGGGATTTGATTTAGGTCATACCTGAATGGTCTAATGATTTTCCCTACTTTCTTTAATTTAAGTCTGAATTTGACTATAAGGAGTTCATGGTCTGAGCCACAGTCAGCTACTGGTCTTGTTTTTGCTGACTGTATACAGCTTCTCCATCTTTGGCCACAAAGAGTATGACCAATCTGATTTCTGTACTGACCATCTGGTGATGTCCATATTTGGAATTATTTCTCGTGTTATTGGAAGACGGTGTTTGCTATGATCACTGTGTTATCTTGGCAAAACTCTTGTTAGCCTTTGCCCTGCTTCATTCTGTAATCCAAGGCCAAACATTCCTATTACTCCAGGTATCTCTTGACTTCCTACTTTTGCATTCCAGTCCCCTATAATGAAATGGACATCTTTTTTAGTTGTTAGTTCTAGAAGGTTTTATTTGTCCTCCTAGAAGGATCTCCAGCTTCTTCAACTTCAGCTTCTTTGGCAACTTCAGATTCCTCAGCATTAGTGGTTGGGGCATAGACTTGGATTACTGTGATACTGAATGATCTGCCTTGGAAACAAACAGAGATCATTTTGTCGTTTTTGAGATTATACCAAGTACTGTATTTCTGACTCTCTTGTTAACTGTGAGGGCTACTCCATTTCTTCTAAGGGATTTTTGTCCACAGTAGTAGATATAATGATCATCTGAATTAAATTTGCACATTCCTATCCATTTTAGTTCACTGATTCTTAAAATGTTGATGTTCCTTCTTATCATCTCCTGTGTGACTGCTTCCAATTTACCTTGATTCATGGACCTAACAATCCAGTTTCCTATATAATATTGTTCTTTACAGCATTGGACTTTACTTCCATCACCAGTCACATCCACAACTGGGCATTGTTTCTGCATCTATTCAGCCTCTTCATTCTTTTTGGAGCTATTTCACCAGTTTTCATTACAATCCCAAAGAAAAGCAATGCCAAAGAATGTTCAAACTACCTCACAATTGCACTCATCTCACACGCTAGCAAAGTAACACTCAAAATTCTCCAAGCTAGGCTTCCACAGTACGTGAACTGAGAACTTCAAGATGTTCAAGATGGATTTAGAAAAGGCAGATGAACCAGAGATCAAACTGCCAAAATTCATTGAATCATACAAAAAGCAAGAGAATTCTCAAAAAATAGCTACTTCTGCTTCATTGACTATGCAAATCCTTTGATTGTGGATCACAACAAACTGGAAAACTCTTCAAGAGATGGGAATACCAGACTGCCTTACCTGCCTCCTGAGATATCAATATTCAGGCCAAGAAGCAACAGCTAGAAAAGGACATGGAAAAATGGACTGGTTCCAAATTAGGAAAGGAGTACATCAAGGCTGTGTATTGTCACCCTGTTTATTTAGCTTATATTCAGAGTCAGTCAGTCAGTTCAGTCACTCAATCCTGTCCAACTCTTTGAGACCCAGTGGACTGCAGCATGCCTGGCCCTCCTGTCCATCACCAACTCCTGGAATTTATTCAAACTCATGTCCATTGGTTTGGTGATGTCATCCAACCATCTCATCCTCTGTCATCCCCTTCTTCTCCTGCCTTCAATCTTTCCCAGCATCAGAGTCTTTTCAAATGAGTCAATTATTTGCATCAGGTGGCCAAAGTATTGGAGTTTCAGCTTCAGCATCAGTCATTCAGAGTATATAATGCAAAATGCAGGACTAGATGAAGCAAAAGCTGGAATCAAGATTTCCAGGAGAAATATCAATAACTTCAGATATGCAGAATATACTACCCTTAGGGCAGAAAGCAAAGAGGACCTAAAGAGCCTCTTGATGAAAATGAAAGAGGAGTGTGAAAAAGCGGGCTTAAAACTCAACATTCAAAAACTAAGATCATGGCATCCAGTGCCATCATGGCAAACAGATGGATAAACAATGCAAACTGTGACAGATTTTATTTTCTTGGATGCCAAAATCACTGCAGACAGTGACTGCAGCCATTAAACTAAAAGATGCTTGCTCCTTGGAAGAAAAGCTATGACAAACCTAGACAGGATATTAAAAAGCAAAGACATTACTTTACAGACAAAGGTCCATGCAATCAAAGCTATGGTTTTTCCAGTAGTCATGTATGGATGTGAGAGTTGGACCATAAAGAAAGCTGAGCACCAAAGAGTCTATGGTTTTGAGTTGTCATGTTGGAGAAGACTCTTGAGATCCCTTGGAATGCAAGATCAAACCAGTCAGTCCTAAAGGAAATCAGTCCTGAATATTCATTGGAAAGACTGATGCTGAGGCTGAAGCTCCAATACTTTGGTCACCTGATGGGAAGAATTGATTAGAAAAGACCCTGATGCAGGGAAAGACTGAAGGCAGGAGGGGTAGGGTATGATAGCAGATGAAATAGTTGGATGCCATCACAGAAATGATGGGCATGAGTTTGAGCAAAGTCCGGGAGTTTGGATGATGATGGACAGGGAAGCCTGGTGTGTTGCAGTCCATGGGGTCACAAAGAGCTGGAGAGGACCGAGCGACAGAACTGAAATGAAATTTGAGTATTTGTGAACTCTGTAATGATTCAGGAAAACTGAAGACAAATTCAACTTTAAAATGCTGTTTTTCAGTTCAATGGTGCCTTTTCCATGGTACTGTGTTTTGAGGGAGGAACAAGCATTGGGTCGTTACTTGGCTTCCCCGCAGAACTGGACTTTACTCCAAGGATTTAAGTACAGATCATTTATTTGGAGTGATACTAGGAATCGTCATGAGGAGAGCAGGAAAGTGAGACAGGGGAGATAAGAAAGCCCAAAATAAGTCTTTTATCAAGCAAGTTACCACCATGATGAATGCAGCTTAATCACACTGGTAAAATCTGGGAGTGAGAGGAGAATGCAAACCTGTTATCCCATCTAAGCAGTAAGAGAACAGAAGCATTTATCCACCAGCATCTAACAATCATTGGTTAAATGCTACCTCTTTTAAGTGCTTTAAATGTGTTAAATGCTTTCAGAATTCCTTGGTACTTCCAGTCTGCATCAATAAACAGGTGGCTCACAGGGCCAAGAGTGTCCTCAGAAAGAGTCACAGATTCTAGCAGCTGGAAATAGTATCAGTGTGCATGGAAATGGTAATCGTTAAGCACCAATCGACAGGGCAGTGGCAGCAACTGCTACAGAGTACACAGAGAAAGAAAAAATATCAGAACTAGAATAGCAGTTATAAATTTCTGTAAATGTGAAATCCACATAGAATGCGTAGGTTTCCTATTCTGAAAGAGGAAAATAATCTTAAAATTCAATCCTGGAGTCATTTTAAAGAAAAGGGGATTTGAGGGCAGTTTCGATTTAAAAATTCCCCTAAGAAATACCTAAAGATTTCATTACAATTGTAGAATGGAATATAAACAGGAAGAGCAAAAGAATAATATGGGTTTTCAAAGACATTTAGTGCTCTCCCAAATCCTCACATAATGATAAATTTTATTGCATCATAATTCTTATTTATTAAAATTTCTTGTGTTTTAACAGCTCCAATGAGATGCAACTATTTGTTTTTATGTTGGTCCAGGGAGCATTAGAGGACACTGCACTACTCATATAACATATTAAGTACACCATCACTTGCACATCAAACTCTAATAAATTCCTGTATCTTGTGATTTAAAAGAAATACAAGGCCCTGAAAGTTGAGAACACAGTTGAGAAGTGGGAAACCCCCTTTCTGTACAACTGCTAAAGAGTTTGAACATTAGGTTTTAACTAGGTGTGCTTCAGGAAACATTATCCAGGCTAACTTCTTGCAAATTATTGTTTTTAATTGGCCCTCATATGAAGGACATGTGGATTTATTGGTTAAAAAAAAACCTATCAAACAATTATGGTGGGTAGAATGCAGCATTAAAAGAAAATAATAGAATATTCTCTGGAACCTAGAGGCAGATCAGTTATGTGTTCCAGCTTTGAAGTTGACTAAGACAGTTTCTTTTCTGGCATGAAGAGCTAGGTTAGGTAAAAACAACTAGTATACAAGATAAACAAATATTTTTCATGAATATTAAAGCACAGAAGAGAAGATAGTGGAATACTGCTGAGCCAAATTCTGAGGAATAAAAAATAAATTTGGAGCAGGGAGTTATCAGAGTGCTAAAACTGCTTTTACCTTGAGGGTATCTGTCTGTCAATCTGACAAATTTGGACTCCTCATTGGGCTACTCTAGGTAAACAGCTATAGAGAGGACACTGCCTTACGATTTGTAGAAACTCTTCTAAATCTTCTTTAACTTTTATTTTATACTGGACACTTGTTAATTTACAATGTTATGTTAGTTTCAGGTATACAGCAAAGTGATTCAGTTAGAAACATACATACATTTCTTCTTTTTCAAATTCTTTTCCTATTTAGGTTATTAAAGGATTCCTCTAAATCTACACCATCAGAAGAAAGTGAACCAGAACTGGCACTCCACACTACTACCACTGATTCTGGTGCAGGACAGGCAAACATCTGACTGGTTCTGGAAACAGTGTCAGACTTTATTTTGGGGGGCTCCAAAATCACTGCAGATGGTGACTGCAGTCATGAAATTAAAAGACACTTATTCCTTGGAAGGAAAGCTATGACCAACTTAGATAGCATATTCAAAAGCAGAGACATTACTTTGCCAACAAAGGTCCGTCTAGTCAAGGGTATGGTTTTTCCAGTGGTCATGTATGGATGTGAGAGTTGGACTGTGAAGAAAGCTGAGCGCCAAAGAATTGATGCTTTTGAACTGTGGTGTTGGAGAAGACTCTTGAAAGTCCCTTGGACTACAAGGAGATCCAACCAGTCCATTCTAAAGGAGATCAGTCCTCGGTGTTCTTTGGAAGGAATGATGCTAAAACTGAAACTCCAATACTTTGGCCACCTCATGCAAAGAGTTGACTCATTGGAAAATTCTCTGATGCTGGGAGGGATTGGGGGCAGGAGGAGAAGGGGACAACAGAGGATGAGATAGCTGGATGGCATCACTGACTTGATGAATGTGAATCTGAGTGAATTCCGGGAGTTGTGATGGACAGGGAGGCCTGGCGTGCTGCAATTCATGGGGTTGCAAGAGTCGGACACGACTGGGCGACTGAACTGAACTGAACTGAAAACAGTATGAAAAGCCAAAGGAAACACAACAAACAAAAAATGTGCTTGATAAATTGCACCAGTAGAGTGTACTACAGAGAAATGCAGCTAAGATACCCAAAGCTAAGTGAACCAGGGAAATAAGAGCTTTGAATCTGCCTTAGGGGGGTTTCTTCTGTCTTGGTGCACCCCCTTACTTTTTGAAGAATTCCCACAAACATCTTCCCCAAGGCAAATATTAGCACACCAAAGGGAACCATGCCCTCAAGGCACCATGAGGAAGAAGAAATACAAAAATGCAACTTAGAAACAGACTCACACAAAGCTTAGGTATAAGAACTATCAAACATTACAAGCAATCATCTTATTCTCTTTAAATAAATAACACAATTTGAATTATAGACAGGTAACAGGAAACTCTAAATGATAGCTGATCTGAAAAAGAAAAAAAAAATGATTTCTAGAAATAAAACGTACAACAATCAGTATTAAACATACTGAACATAGATGGTAGCAAATGGAAAAAGAAGAGTTGTTAATTAGAAACAGTTTAGTAGAAATGAACCAAGATAAATTGTAAAGAAATAAAAAAGAAATATAAACAGAGGGGAAGAGACAAGGACTACATGGTGAGAAGTCCTAACATTATGTTTAAACTGGAATTCAAAAAGAAAAGAGAAACTTGGTTTCAGGCAGTATTTCATGAGATAATTCATAAGAATTTTAGAATGTATGAAATATACCAACTTAGATTCAAAGAATCAGACAGAATATTCATTATTCATTTCCACTGAGTAGTTTTGTGAGCTTATGCAAGTTATTCCTACTTTTCGACTCAGTTTCCTCACTTATAAAAAGATAAATCCCTAACAGATTAGGGTTTTCATAGAAAAAGAGTGAGAATACAAAAACATCTTTCACGTAACTATCGTACATTTAGGGACTCCTCCTCCCTCAAATCACAAGGAAAGATTCTATAGCAATTTCATGTCCACAGGCTACCAAACGTCCTACTCAGGAATGTCCTACTTAGAGTTGATGAAATTCTAAGAAGTGACATAGCAACAGAGGATTTCTATGAACTGTCGATTTATACCAAGTGCTCACCAATAATATGGTTAGGACTTAAATCTCCTTCAGTCTGAAGAGTCCATAAATATCCAGAATGACTGAGTCAGTTCAAAACATTTCTAAGAAAATAGTCATCTAAGAAGCTAAACTGTATAAAACAGAAGATGAAAAGGTAAGGGTCGAGAGGAGGTCATTCCAAACGGTGGTTATTAGTTAGTAAAAGTCATATATGCAAGAATAGCTGATGGGCCAGCAAAGGTACAACAAACGTCATAGAAAATGGTGAACAACTACAGATCTACTATGACATTCAAGAGTCAGTTTGTAGCTATATATAGTTTAATCTTACTTTCCTCGTAACCTATCCTTCTGAATTGAAATTGTTTATCTATTATCTGTATCTTATCCATGTCTATAATCTTTAGGACAAGGAGTAGTTTTTAGAGCTTGACCCTCTAGTAAATTCCCCCGAAAGAGTGAGGATCAAGTGTATTAAAGAACTGATGACTAAAAAAGGCAATGATGTGAAAAATATTTGCATAGCATGTTAACTGAAAAAGCAATCATATTACATAAAACAAAAATTCCATATACAAATAAATTACAATAATATTTTAATTCATGCACAAAAAATAGGAAAAAATATCAAAATGGTGCTATCAATGATTATAATTATATACTTAAAAACCTTTTTTCCATTTTTATACTCCTTTTTAATTTTAAGAGGTTCTTGAAAGAATATGCGTTACTGCTGTATTAGAAAAATAAGAAAATCTGAAAATGTAGATATAATCTTATCAACACAATTTCTAACACATAATATAATCTCTGATACATTCATCATAAAACTCAACATCAGATGTGTCACTGATATATTCCTTCATCTCATTTCCATGTCAAGTTAAATCAATATATATTAGCTAAACACCGGTTTAGACAAGTGCAAGATGGGATTTCTTTCTTCAGAGAAATTTCTGAGGGCAAAAACTGTCCTATTATTTTTCTGTGTCTTTTATGGTGCCTACCACAGTATCAGGCAATAAAATGCACATACAGTAAATATTGATGACATAAAGGAAATTTAACATTTTGGCTTAAGGAGGTTAAAAAATTAGGTGTTTCTCCAGAAAGGGGAATATATTTTCAACTACAGAGAAGGGAAGATAAGCACAGAGCATGTGAAATCTAGTAGGTATTAAAGATGATACTGGAGGCTGAAAAAAAAACATTCTTTCTAAAAATTTATTGCAGACAGCACCCATTTATCTTATGACCCCCAATGGGAAAGAGGGGATAACCTTCAAAATTTTATCTTTCAAGGCTTTGATACTTTCAAGTATCACCAGAATTAGTTACCCAGGAAAAAGACAAAGAATGAGAAGTATGTGAGCTTTTAATCAGAAGCTTAATTATTTCTCTTTATTAGGTGCTATTTTTAGAATGAAAACTTTATATCCTGTTTTTGGCATTTAATGCAAGAATGTTAGACTCCAATGATATAGGTAACATCAAGTTCTGATTCCAACCTAACATTTATATAATGATTTTTTCACTTAAACTATTCTGTGTAATTATACCACCCACACAAGGATGAACAACAGTAATGCCCTTGAATCCCAACAGCAGGTTATTTATAAAGAGAAGAAAACAAAAGGGTCCAAAAATACTCTCAGATTTACCAAACCTATCTGTTTTTTGCAATCTGATTTACATCTCCAAATTGCCACTGTTTGTGCCTTTCCTATGAGTTATTTTTAAATTCGTTTGAGAACAACAAGGCATCTTAATATGTAAAGTTTACTTAGAAAAAAAAATCCCACAATTAAGCAGTTCAAACCCCCCTAGTGAGATAATTAAAGTTATCCCCATCAACTGTGTTGGGTATTTTATCTAGTCACCTTCCTGTGTCATTGATAACTCTCGGAGGCAAACTATGTCATAAATGTTGTCATCCCTTGGACAAAGGGGTTAGGGCAATAAAATCTTGTCATTTTTTATGACGGAAACCAGGATATGCATGCATTCTACAGAAACCTTGAAATACTTGGTACATAAATGTTGTCAAATACCTTTGGTCCACTTTATAAAGTTTCTTTTGACAAAATCTGAATTCTTACATGTGTTAATGATTTTAGCATTTCTGATAATTTTGTCTCCATGAGTTTCAAGTTCTGTTGGGAGTTTGTCCATTCAGTTCTGGAGGTGCATTCTTAATTATTAAGGTAGGAATATAACAGAGGAGCCTGGCAGACTACAGTCCATAGGGATGCAAAGAGTTGGACACAACTGAAGCAACTTAGCATGCATGCATGCATAAATAATTTATATACAATAATACTTCCCTAGTGGATCAGTGGTAAATGATCTACCTACAATGCAGGAGATATGGGTTCAATCCCTGGGTCGGGGAAGAACCCCTGGAGAAGGAAATGGCAACCCATTCGGTATTCTTACCTGGAGAATTCCATGGACAGAGGGAATCCCATGAACTGGCAGGCTACAGTTCACAGGGTCACAAGAACGACTTGGCAACTAAACCACCACCACCACATCCAATAATAAGAAATATTCTATAATAACAGTGATACCTGAGCTGTATTTTAGAAATAAGCAGGTTAAACTAGGACGGGCTCTTCATTACCTATTCTGATTCAATTTTAAGCAGTTAAGTTTTATTTTACTCTTGTTTTTAATTTTATTGAAGTATAATTGATTTACAATGCTTGTTAAGTTCTGACGTACCAGCAAAGTGATTCAGTTCTGCATGTATATACATTCTTTTTCACATTCTTTTCCATTATGGTTTATCACAGAATACCAAATATAATGCCTGTGCTATACAGTAGGACCTTGTTGTTTATTCATCCTATATACATTAGTATGCATCTGCTAATCCTAGACTCCCAAAGCTTTGCCTCCCTCACCACCCTTCCCCTTGGTCACCACAAATCTGCTCTCTCTGTCTCTATGTCTTAAGCAGTTTTAAATTTTCTTGGTAGATTTCTTAGTGTTGTCTGAGAATGTGTTTTACTGCAATTAAAAAATATGAACACTTACAGTTTATCCTGTTATAGTTACAAAGTAACTTCAGAGAAATTAGGTGATGATTCACAGAACAACCTGTGAGTTTGATTAAGTATTAAGATCACTGTTTTCCTTTATTAATAAATGAGACTCTGATTAATAATAGGTTAAGTAATTTCTCCCAGGGTCTCAGAACTAATACATAGTGGAGTCAGTCTGAACATTGGGAACTGAGGGCAAGAACCACAACTTCTCTTGTTTGCTTCTGCATCCTCAGTTCAGTTCAGTCACTCAGTTGTGTCCGACTCTTTGCAACCCATGAATTGCAGCACGCCAGGCCTCCCTGTCCATCACCAACTCCCGGAGTTCACTCAGATTCACGTTCATGGAGTCAGTAATGCCATCCAGCCATATCATCTTCTGTGGTCCCCTTCTCCTCCTGCCCCCAATCCCTCCCAGCCTCAGAGTCTTTTCCAATGAGTCAACTCTTTGCATGAGGTGGCCAAAGTACTGGAGTTTCAGTTTCAACTTTAGCATCATTCCTTCCAAAGAAATCCCAGGGCTGATCTCCTTCATAATGGACTGGTTGGATCTCCTTGCAGTCCAAGGGACTCTCAAGAGCCTTCTCCAACACCACAGTTCAAAAGCATCAATTCTTCAGCACTCAGCCTTCTTCACAGTCCAACTCTCACATCCATACATGACTGGAAAAACCAAAGCCTTGACTAAATGCCTCCAAAAGGTAGCTCAGTGGTAAAGACTCCACCTGCCAGTGCAGGAGTCACATGTTCAGTCCCTGGGTCAGGAAGATCCCCTTGAGAAAGGAATGGCTATCCATGCCAATATTCTTTCCTGGAAAATCCCAGGGACAGAGGATCCTGGTGGGCTACAGTCCATGCAAAGAGTCAGATATGATTGAGCAACTGAGCATGCATGCCTCCCAAAACGTTTGCACATAGTAGGTGCTCAAGACAAGATGTAAAGGCATAACTTACCTTTCCTATAAGTTACAGAATGTCTTTGTGATACATCTTGCCATTGCTAAGTCACTTCAGTCGTGTCCAACTCTGTGTGATCCCAGAGACGGCAGCCTACCAGGCTCCCCTGCCCCTGGGATTCTCCAGGCAAGAACACTGGAGTGGGTTGCCATTTCCTTCTCCAATGCATGAAAGTGAAAAGTGAAAGTGAAGTCGCTCAGTCGTATTCAACTCTTAGCAACCCCATGGACTGCAGCCTACCAGGCTCCTCCATCCATAGGATTTTCCGGGCAAGAGTACTGGAGTGGGGTGCCGTTGCCTTCTCCGGTGATACATCTTAGGAAATATCAAAAGCCCTAGGTGAACAAATCCCTCTCATAGGCATAAAACTGAGGCTTGAAAAACTGCTCTGAAAATACCATAAAGGAGCTAGTTTTGCTGAAGCTGAAAGATTTCTTATCGTGAATGTGGAAGTCACTCAGTTGTGTCTGACTCTTTGCAATCCCATGGACTATCAGTTCAGTTCAGTTGCTCAGTTGTGTCCGACTCTTTGCGACCCCATGAATTGCAGCACGCCAGGCCTCCCTGTCCATCACCATCTCCCGGAGTTCACTCAGACTCACGTCCATCGAGTCCGTGATGCCATCCAGCCATCTCATCCTCAGTCGTCCCCTTCTCCTCCTGCGCCCAATCCCTCCCAGCATCAGAGTCTTTTCCAATGAGTCAACTCTTCTCATGAGCTGACCAAAGTACTGGAGTTTCAGCTTTAGCATCATTCCTTCCAAAGAAATCCCAGGGTTGATCTCCTTCAGAATGGACTGGTTGGGTCTCCTTGCAGTCCAAGGGACTCTCAAGAGTCTTCTCCAACACCATAGTACATGAAATTCTCCAGGCCAGAATACTGGAGTGGGTAGCCTTCCTCTTCTCCAGGAGATCTTCCCAACCCAGGGATTGAATCCAGGTGTCCTGCATTGCACGTGGATTCTTTACCAGCCGAGCCACAAGGGAAGCCCAAGAACACTGGAGTAGGTAGCCTATCCCTTCTCCAGCGCATCTTCCCAACCCAAGAATTGAACTGGGGTCTCCTGCATTGCAGGTGGATTCTTTACCAACTGAGCTATCAGGGAAGCCCTAGACTTCTTATTGGAACGATGCATTTAACCAGTGACCATCCTGTGTAACTTCTTACAAGTATAACTTCATATTGGAACATGTGTAGTCTGTTTCTTTAAAGTTTATACCCAATACCAAAACTTCTTTGAAACATTTATGTTTGGGCAAGATACAGTAATGGATTTAAAGAAAAATGTGGAGTAGCGAGATTAGACAAGAAGCACCGGTTCATAGAGATTGGAAAACCTAGCCTCTTGTGAAGGTAGTCAGAGAGAAGCTCTGAAACTGAAGAAGAGCCTGACTCAGTGACCAGGAAACAACTCAGGGAAGGGGTGCCTGTGAGTGACCATCAAGGATCAATAACTGAACGAGAGGAACAATCTCAACCTAAGGTTGCATGGGTAACTGTCAGGGCAGAATTCTGCTGGCTGGTGTGAGTATAAGTGGCTGATGCTTTCAAAAATTATTTAACCATTGAACTTCCACTCACAGTGTAACTAGGATCATTAACACACCTGTGCAAAACCAACTCTTCCCAAGAATGAGACTATCGCACACACCCCAAATCACCCAAACTCTCCTAAGCTCTGACTGTTCTTCAGTCACAAACCAAGTTTCCTGGAGGGATAGTCTTGGTGGAGCCTGGATGCGGAGGTTAAAGTCAGCCTTGTATACCCTTGATACAAATATGAAAGCAAAGTATTGAAAGATTCTTAGGGCCAGGGATCTATCTTCATCTCAGTTATAATTCTAGGACTTAGAATAATATCTGTTTATACACAAACACAGAATTTTGTTATTGAGAGTTATTTCACAGATCCCATTCAAAATCCTAACCAGATGAAAGCAGATCAGAATTGGCAATGAAAGGCAAACCAATTGAGGTGAGGCATTGAGAAAAGGCCCTTAAGGAAAATTCTATAAAGATAATGAAAGAACATTAAGACAAACCCCAATAACCCCTCTACCTTTTGCCAGGAGTCAGACCTGCTTACGTGTTCATCTGTCAATTGAGTTATAGGTGATGACAACCAAGAATAAGAAGACACAGTGGGTTTTTGTTTTTACTTTATTTTACTTTACAATACTGTATTGGTTTTGCCATACATCAACACATGGTGGTCTTAAATGTGATAGGTAATTTAAGATTCAAGGAGGTATATGATGTAAAAATTTGACTCCAGATAAAATCTTAAGTGGTGAAATAAAATATTCAAATATATTCAATGTGGGAATTGAATTTGTATTCAACTACATTAAAATAAAAAAACTTAAAAATACAAATTATTCCTAGTTGTAAGAATCACTATATGTTATTTGAGAAGCATAAATCCACTGTCTTTTAGGAAGGTAAGTGAAATTATTATTACACATAAGTACTAAAGGAAAGCAGAGAAAAATCAATATGAAAGGAGAAAATTAAGTTAAAAATCTATATCTTAATTTAATTTTATATGATCTTTTATTTTCCCAATAAACAGAACATCATGATACCAGATATCCACAATTGGATTTAACAGATGTTACTATTTTGCCATAATCGTTCTGGAACTTCTTTCAAATAAATAAAGCTGGTTTATGTTATTCCCAAGTAAATTTTATTATTTTATCTACATAACTGCATAACATCAGGGATCTTGAGGAAACAACTCCTTTAGTTAAACATAGGATAAACCAATAACATTTGTTTAAAATTTTAAAGTGCGCTATGGGAGAGATTGGGGGCAAGAGGAGAAGGGGACGACCGAGGATGAGATGGCTGGATGGCATCACTGACTTGATGGACGTGAGTCTGAGTGAACTCCAGGAGTTGGTGATGGACAGGAAGGCCTGGCGTGCTGTGATTCATGGGGTCGCAAAGAGTCAGACACGACTGAGCGACTGAACTGAACTGATGAAGGAGAAAAAGATATATATCACACAGTACTTCTCACTGAGCAGGAATTTCTCTGTGGATGTCTGTGCCTCTGAGAGCAATAAAAATTTCAAAATGTTTCCCTGAAGCTTAGGAACTTAACCTACAAAAAAAGATGCTTCATTTATATAAGTGATTATACCTTGAATATTATTGAATGACTATTAAAGAGACATTCTTTTTTTAGGAAAATAGCATGTATTATTAAGAGGATGTTTTAAGTCATGAAGTTCAATAGAATAATGTGCACAGTTAATACCTACCTCAAAAAAAAAAAAACCTCCTAAGCATGATTTTTAAAAGTCCCTGATGTCTTTTGAAGATTCATTTATGACTGAGATAATAATAAGTCATGAGTTTTGCATCAAGGTTGAAAGGCAGACACACCTAAAAATTAACTCTGACTAAAACCTACTCCCAGGTGAAACATTAAATATGACAAGAATGTTAACAGCCAATAAAAAAAATAGAAAGATCTTGTCATGCCTCAGTTCCATAAAATGTTTATGACATAGTAATTGGATCTGCTCAAATACTTCAAGAAACGAAATACAGTTATGGTTTCAAGTGAATATTGACATTGAATCTTTCTTACAAAACATTGAAAAGAAAATCTACAGTGTCAAAGAAACCAAACTATTTCATTAATATTAACATAGTAGTTAATCTTGCACAAGAAACTTCCCAATTGTAGTTACAAAAATTTAAGAGTCATTCTATGCCAAAGCAGAGAATTTTCTATTTCTTGGAGCCGATGAGCCTCTCAAAATCGATCATTGCCTCAAAACAACAAACTAACAAAAAGTGACCATAGTAAAAGTTTCTGTTCTTCTTCATGTTCCTTACAATAAAATATGATTATTCCTCACATGGCTCCTAACGTATTTCACTCTTTTTCTTTTGTCTAAATTTATTTTTTAGTATAACTGATGAATAGGAAGACGTCCTGCATCATAATTCAAATAATTCAGACCTCAGTAGAATTCCCATCCTTACTACTCACTTCTTAACCTTGTCCCTATCCCTGTTAATTCATGGGCCATAGTTTCCTAATATTTGTAAATTACAAGGTTACCTTATAACCTAATAAGAGCACTTCCTCATACTATCAGTTTATAATACCATGTTCTGCATTAACACTGCAAAACTTCCCAGTATGAGATTCCAAGTTCAGTATTTCCAAAGAAAACATCCTTAGTCTGCCACTTCCCTAAATCAATAGTGTCTGCTGAGACTTTTTTGACCAAGTCAGGATAAATAGAAAATTAACAATTACCTGGATAAGTCAAAGCATCATGAATGATATTGTTGTTGGGATGCTAAGTTGTGTCTAACTCTCTGTGTGACCCCATGGACTGCAGGGCGCCAGGCTCCCTGTCCTCCACTATCTCGCAGAGTTTTCTCAGACTCAGTTCATTTAGTTGGTGATGCTAACCATCTTACTCACTGCTGCCCCTTCTCCTTTGGTCTTCAATCTTTCAACTCATTATCTTTGTCTGAATTGATAAGGTAATATACAACTTCCCATTATTGTGGCCTCTCTGACTCATTATCATACAAAGCAATTCAAGTCTTCAGCACATTCAGAAAACAGTATCTTATGTCCCACAAATAGACTGTACCTTTGACTGTACTTGTATGATGAGGTACCTCGAATAGTCAAATGCATAGATTCAGAAAGTACCTTGGTAGATGCCAAGCGCTGGGAGGTGAGTGGCAAGGAGAAATGGGGACTTATTGTTTAATGGGGACAGTTTCAGTTTAGGAAGCTGAAAATTCAGGAATGGATGATGATGAAAATTGCATAGTAATGTGAAGGTACATGGTGCCACTGAACTGTGGTTAAATAGAATTAAAATAGTTTTATATTATGTGACTTTTACCACAATAAGAAAACACATTTAAAAAAAATAAAGCGGTGTCTTATATGCTTAATGCTGATTGTGTCTACACCAGCGCAGTGGAAATCTCAGCAACTACCAGGCAATCTGGATAAGATGGGCCAGAAATACTTAAAACATTCTTCCTCTTTATTAAGAGAGTTTTGCATTTTCTATCACATTGGATGATGGGAATATAATTACTGTTAATGACTCAAGGAAGCAGTATTCTGTAGTTCTGAAGACTTTGAGCTCTTGGAGTCTCACTGACCACAATTTCTGAAATTCTAATTACATGTTGATGTTGGAAAATTACTTTAAACTCTAGTGTTCCATTTTATCCACTTTAAAATATAGCATTTAAATTCCATAAATTAAACCATCCAAAGGCTTTAAAACCATTCCAGGTAGACAGTAAATATTTAATAAATGTTATTATTGCTCCAACTTACTATATGCTTTGTGGTAATAAAAATCCCACAATATCCAAATAGGTACAACTTGCAGCAATATATTATCTTTATTATATTATAAAAAGTTTCCCTCCTCAAAAAAAAAGGAACCAAGAGACTGCATATTCAAGTTCATCATCATTATAACTCCCTAGACCTCTATGTAAAATACAGATCCATTTGTAAGACAACTATTAAGAATTTGGGCGACTGTTGTGTTTGTACATACCCTCTCTCTCAAAAACTGATGGGTTGATCACATTTTGCCCTAATATATCACATCCACACTACCAAGTAAAAAAAAGTCACAGTAAACCAGAAAGAAAGTGTACTCAAAATGAAACAACAAAAGAAATAGCCTCTCAAGCATTTGTCAAGGTAAAATAGCAATAAATTCTAATCAATGGCGTGTCAGTTCCCATTAGAGAAAACTAGAGCTGTGAGTCCATCTACTTTCTGACATGAGGCTTTCACTTGTAAGAAGTGAACTGCAAAATTTCACCTAAATATCTGAATTTAATAAGTGGATGCTAGCTGTCGTCACTACGAACAAAGCTAGTGGAGGTGATGGAATCCCAGTTGAGCTATTTCAAATCCTGAAAGATGATGCTGTGAAAGTGCTGCACTCAATATGCCAGCAAATTTGGAAAACTCAGCAGTGGCCACAGGACTGGAAAAGGTCAGTTTTTATTCCAATCCCAAAGAAAGGCAATGCAAAAGAATACTCAAACTACCACACAATTGCACTCATCTCACACGCTAGTAAAGGAATGCTCAAAATTCTCCAAGCCAGGCATCAGCAATATGTGAACTGTGAACTTCCAGATGTTCAAGCTGGTTTTAGAAAAGGCAGCGGAACCAGAGATCAAATTGCAAACATTTGCTGGATCATGGAAAAAGCAAGAGAGTTCCAGAAAAACATCTATTTCTGCTTTATTAACTATGCCAAAGCCTTTGACTGTGTGGATCACAATAAACTGTGAAAAATTCTCAAAGAGATGGGAATACCAGACCATCTAACCTGCCTCTTGAGAAACCTATATGCAGGCCAGGAAGCAACAGTTAGAACTGGACATGGAACAACAGACTGGTTCCAAATAGGAAAAGGAGTACGTCAAGGCTGCATATTGTCACCCTGCTTATTTAACTTATATGCAGAGTACATCATGAGAAATGCTGGACTGGAAGAAGCACAAGCTGGAATCAAGATTGCCGGGAGAAATCTCAATAACCTCAGATATGCAGATGACACCACCCTTATGGCAGAAAGTGAAGAGGAGCTAAAAAGCCTCTTGATGAAAGTGAAAGAGGAGAGTGAAAAGGTTGGCTTAAAGCTCAACATTCAGAAAATGAAGATCATGGCATCTGGTCCCATCACTTCATGGGAAATAGATGGGGAAACAGTGGAAACAGTGTCAGACTTTATTTTTTTGGGCTCCCAAATCACTGCAGATGATGATTGCAGCCATGAAATTAAAAGGCATTTACTCCTTGAAAGGAAATTTATGACCAACCTAGATAGCATATTCAAAAGCAGAAACATTACTTTGCCAACAAAGGTCTGTCTAGTCAAGGGTATGTTTTTTCCAGTGGTCATGTATGGATGTGAAAGTTGGACTGTGAAGAAAGCTGAGCACTGAAGAACTGATGTTTTTGAACTGTGGTGTTGGAAAAGACTCTTGAGAGTCCCTTGGACTGCAAAGAGATCCAACCAGTCCATTCTAAAGGAGATCAGTCCTGGGTGTTCTTTGCAAGGACTGATGCTAAAGCTGAAACTCCAGTACTTTAGCCACCTCATGCAAAGAGTTGACTCATTGGAAAAGACTCTGAGGCTGGGAGGGATTGGGGGCAGGAGGAGAAGGGGACGACAGAGTATGAGATGGCTGGATGGCATCACCGACTTGATGGACATGATTTTGAGTGAACTCCGGGAGTTGGTGATGGACAGGGATGCCTGGCATGCTGCAATTCATGGGGTCTCAAAGAGTCGGACACGACTGAGTGACTGAATTGAACTGAAACACAATTTTTAACAGAGCAAAACAAACATTTTTAATGATTCTAAGAAGAAAAGACTTGTTGTATAATAGTAATAATAATACAAGGGCATAGTTATCCCTTTGAAGTGTGATAGTTTCATAAATCTGAAAGATTTTTTGGAGGAAAGGGATTTACATTTGAATGGGTACTATTTTTTCAACCCTCACTACTTCCGTCTATGTTAACCATATTACCTTGAGTGAAGTGATGGGGCCAGAAACAAATCAAGAATGAGAAGCAGGGCTTCCTGGTGGCTCACTGGTAAAGAATCCAGCTGCCAATGCAGGAGACCCAGGTTCAGTCCCTGACCCGGGAACATCCCACGTGCCTCGGAGCAACTAAGGCTACAGTTGTTGAACCAGGGCTCTAGAACCTGGGAACCACAACTCCTGAGGCCAAGTGCTGTAGCTACTGAAGCCCGTGTTCTCTAGAGCCTGTGCTCGGCAACAAGAGAAGCCTGCACACCATAATTAGAGAGGAGCCCACGTTTGCTGCAACTAGAGAAAAGCCCATACAGCAACAAAGACCCAGCACAGCCAAAAATGAATAAATAAAAAAAATTTTTTTAATAAAGAGATTTTCTCTGGGACAACCAGAGGGATGGGGTGGGGAGGGTGGTACAAGGGAGGTCCAGGATGGGGGGGACACATGGCTGATTCATGTTGATATATGGCAAAAAACATTACAATATTGTAATTATCCTCCAATTAAAATCAATAAATTAAAAAAAATAATAATAAAAGCAGCAACAACAAAAGAGTAAGAAACCAGAGTTCTATAGTTTTGCTACATTCATGATTCCTTGGGGAAAATATAGCAGCCTTGCATGGGCAGTCAAGCAAGTCCCAAGGTCTCTGAGGAGGCAAGAGGAGAAAGTGCACTGGATCCGGGATGGGGGGCACCTTTACTGTCATTTCCAGGAGAAGCGATGGGCCAGGCTGGTGGTTTAGGAGTGGCTAGCTAGGGATCGCACAGAGTTAGACACGACTGAAGTGACTTAGCAGCAGCAGCTAGGTTTGAAAGTGGGACCCTGTAAAGTTCATGTTCATCATTACTGTTAAAGCCTATGTTTGGGGGCCATCTAAAGGCTCCAGATATTTTGGGGTGAGCCAAGATCTACATGGCTATGGCTGAGGCAGGAGACAGATGGACCCCCAGGGCACACAGTAGGAGTTGGTTCTTTCTGAACCTATACTCCAAGGTGAAAACAGAACAATTGAGGCAGGACGCTGGGCCCTGCCAGACCTTCCACACAAGAGCAAAAAGGCTCCTTGGAGATCAAAAAGGGAAGGGGCACCACCCCATAGTAAAGATGCTAACTACCCACAGGGCTCCTCGCCAGAATCTGTCTTGGTTAAGAGCTGCATATGCACAGATGAAAGTATCCTGAGATATCCCACATATGGACTGTGAGCCAGGCAAATCAAAGTGATCAGGCAAAGGAAAACTGAAAGAAATGCCCTGTAAAAGAGATTTAAACTGCCACAAGCATGCAGCTCTCTCTGAGCCTGCCCATGTGTCTACCCACACACACTGCTCTCTTTTTCCTCCTAATATACACTTGTTTCATTACTTCCCATCCTTGAGGGAATTCTTCAAGGCAAAGCCAAAGGGCCAGGACCTCGTAACTGATCACTGGTCTAGTGGCTAGGATTTGGTGCTCTCACCGCCGTGACCCTAACTCAATCTCTAGCCAGGAACTGAAGCCCTGCTTCAAGGTGTTACAGGTCAAAGCCACCGGAGATTACAGCCACTGGCCATTTGGGAGATGTTGAACAGTATGAACAGGCAAAATGATAGGATATCAAAAGAGGAACTCCCCAGGTCATTAGGTGCCCAATATGCTACTGGAGATCAGTGGAGCAATAAGTCCAGAAAGAATGAAGGAATGGAGCCAAAGCGAAAACAATACCCAGTTGTGCATGTGACTGGTGATAGAAGCAAGATCCGATGCTGTAAAGAGCAATACTGCATAGGAACCTGGAATGTCAGGTCCATGAATCAAGGCAAATTGGAAGTGGTCAAACAAGAGATGACAAGGGTGAACGTCGACATTCTAGGAATCAGCGAACTAAAATGGACTGGAATGGGTGAATTTAACTCAGATGACCATTATATCTACTACTGCGGGCAGGAATCCCTCAGAAGAAATGGAGTAGCCATCATGGTCAACAAAAGAGTCCGAAATGCAGTACTTGGATGCAATCTCAAAAATGACAGAATGATCTCTGTTCGTCTCCAAGGCAAACCATTCAATATCACAGTTATCCAAGTCTATGCCCCAACCAGTAATGCTGAAGAAGCTGAAGTGGAACGGTTTTATGAAGACCTACACGATCTGTTAGAACTAACACCCAAAAAAGATGTCCTTTTCATTATAGGGGACTGGAATGCTAAAGTAGGAAGTCAAGAAACACCTGGAGTAACAGGCAAATTTGGCCTTGGAATGCGGAATGAAGCAGGGCAAAGACTAATAGAGAGTGCTGTGATTCATGGGGTCGCAATGAGTTGGACACGACTGAGCGACCGAACTGAACTGAAGGCTGGAACAGACGGTGTATCCCTCCAGATAGAATGCTACATAGGGAATACAAAATGCCCAGTTCCAGGTATTATTACCAAAATAATAAAAACGGAAGTAAGTCTAGTCTCTGGGTCTAATTGCCAGTTTACAGGAAATGCACGATTACAGGAGCAGCACTACAAGAACATCTATAGGAAAAATATCCTCATTTCTCCAACAAATAAATGGCATGAAAAAGGTGGGGAAAGGACTGTTAGAGGTTGAAGGAGACTTAAGACAATGGCAAACTGTTGATAATTATTGAAGAAGGTGATAAGGATTCCTTTTTCTAAAATTTCTCATGGCTTTCTTTGTTTTCGTAATAGTTTAAAGAAGAAAAATGTGCATTTTCATCTTCAGTGAAAGTTCTGTGAAGAGCACTGACTGAGATAGGCCTCTTACATCATATCAATGGGCTTTGCTGGCATTATCTCGGTTGTGAAGAAATATTCAGGTCATACTTCATTTCTAGTCTCAGATGAGCACCTTCCATGACAGGAGGTGACTTCTGTGTCTGTAGTGAGAGCTTGGGGTCTGTTGTCTTTTTTCCGTCACACAGCAAGCTGGAGAGTGCAGCCCAGTAGGGATTTGCTCGCGTTCATTGTTTGCACCCCTTGCTTGAAGACGGAATGAAATTCGGGAAGGGCGCAGTTGCTCGTCATCTGTTTAGTCTGAGTCAGGCAGCACGCTGATGGGTATCCAGCGTCCAGTGCCTCCTGACGGGCCGTGTCCTTCTCTGCTGTTCACATCGCCGGGTCCCCTGCTCCTCTGACCATCAGCACGCGGTGTCACAAAGTGATTGTGAACTCCACAAAGGAAGACATCTTCTCCTGCAGCCTGTGCTTACGGAATACTACTCTCTGAGTACTCCCGATTAGCAAACAATGGTGTGATGGTTTCTGATGAACAGTGAAGGGACTCAATGCTCCTCTGACCATCAGCACGCGGTGTCACAAAGTGATTGTGAACTCCACAAAGGAAGACATCTTCTCCTGCAGCCTGTGCTTACGGAATACTACTCTCTGAGTACTCCCGATTAGCAAACAATGGTGTGATGGTTTCTGATGAACAGTGAAGGGACTCAGCCATACATATGCATGTATCGGTTCCCGCTCCCCTCCCGGCTGCCACAAAACACTGAGCCCAGCTCCCTGTGCTACACTGTAGGTCCTCCTCGGTTATCCATTTAAAATATCGGAGCATGTCCATGTCCACCCCAAACTCCCAAACTGTCCCTTCCCCACAGTCTTTCTCCCCACCCGACCCCAGCAACCTCTTTTTAAAGCCCTTCTACTCTCACCAAGAGCTGATTCATAGCCTGCCCTTGAGCGATGCCTTGTAACTCACAGGAGAATGTCTGCCAGTGTGATGCACGTCTTAACAATTGCTCTTCTTTACCATGTGTCCTTGATGATTTGTACTATCAAACCTTGTCTTTCAATAGAGAAATTTTGCTATTAATTCATGAGCAGATTCCTTTCCCTTCAAATATATTTATTTTCAACTTGTGACTGTGCCAGTTTTCACCACAAGGAGTACAACCTTGATTGATGCCCTGTAATTTTGGTTTCTCTCTGCCTTTAGTGACAGAATTAATTGCTTTGTAGTCTAATTACTTTGCACTTGTCTAGGAAAACCAGATTGGTTTACTGGAAATGACAGTGTGCAATGTTTGGGAAAGATAGCAGAGCTTGGATAGCTGTGCTTGGCAGAGCTTCTGTCCAGTTGATCATCTGAAAACTAGGGACAAATGGATTGCAGGTCCAGCTTACAACACATGTCATATTTCCTTACCCTGTTTTTTTCCCAGTTTGCTTGTGTAGAATAGTTATATTTGAAGATTCACTTTTTCTAGAACATCAGACGATGATCTCTTCAGACTGAAGGACCCCCCTCACCATTTCGATTTATGACATTTCATGTTGTCTTTTCATCACTTTTGCATCTGAATCATTTGGGGAATTCAAAGTGTAATTTTACATAACAAAAAAAGAAAAACACCAATACAGTATACTGACACATATATATGGAATCTAGAAAGATGGCAATGATGACCCTGTATGCGAGACAGCAAAAAAGACACAGATGTATAGAACGGACTTTTGGACTCTGTGGGAGAGGGAGAGGGTGGGATGATTTGGGAGAATGGCATTGAAACATGTATACTATCATGTAAGAACGAAGCACCAGCCTATGTTCGATACAGGATGCTTGGGGCTGGTGCACGAGGATGATCCAGAGAGAGGATATGGGGTGGGATGTGGGAGGGGGATTCAGGATTGGGAGCTCATATACACCCGTGGTGGATTCATGTCAATGTATGGCAAAACCAATACGGTATTGTAAAGGAAAATAAAGTAAAAATTAAAAAAAAAATTAACTGGTTTCATAAAAAAAAAGAAAGTGGAGAGGAAATTGAGGTGTTGTGCACCATTCCAAAAGACCCCAAAATGTCTCAGTACTCTCCAGATGAACCTGATTTCCCTGAACTGCCTCGACTGTCACCCGAGTATTGACTCACACCACGATGGGACATGTGACATCCCTGTGTCACCTCAATGGAAAGCCCCAGATCCCTGTNCCAATGGATTTTAACATGATGAATATGAGACTTTCCCTGGTAGATTTTAGATTACACACTATAGCTAACATTTAAGAAACTGTTTTTTTGTCAAGTTGTGATATGGTAGCAAAGAAGAATATGAACGCTTATCTGGAAAGTTATTAAAATGCTTCTTCTTTTTCCAACTAGATATCTATGTGAAGCTAGATTTTCCTCACATACTTCAGGCAAAGAATATTTTGTAGTCCACTTGATATAGAAGCAAATATGAGAACCTACTTATCTTCTCTTAAGTCAGATACTGAAGATGTTTTAAAAAAATATAAAATGAACACAATTCAGTAGAATTTTGGCTTTGGACAATTTTATTTTATGATATTATGAAGTTTGTGTTAAGATGTAATTGCTTTGCTACTGTAATATTTGATTAATAAATTATTATGATTATAATAGTTCTTTTAAAAATCAAAAAAATAAAAAAAATAAAATAAAAGAATGTCAAAAAAAAAAAAACAATACAAAACACCAGCTTAAATGTATTTGTTGTAACAAGTACATCAAACTAAAAGTTGATGAAGACCAACCACACAGTAAATATGAAGTTTGCAGAGACAAAATGATAGAACCTGGCAATTTCTCAGTTTGACATTGCTTGAAATCATTATGTTACATTTCATAATTTTTAGAATGCATGTGGAAAAAAGCACTTCTTTCCTTTATCTTCTTGAGGTGACCCAGTTATTTGTCAATCCTGATAGATCCTTGGATTCACCTGTGGTCACCGAGCCATCCCATGAAGAACTGTGCCTTTAAACAGATCCTGGGGACAGGATGTTCATACCCAAGACATTTTCTTCCAATGTCAGCGACTCTTCTGTCCCTGTGAAACCTGTCCATGTAGGATAGTGTTTTTCAAAGTGTAATTTGGGGAACCCTCCCATCAGAATCACCTGGGGTGCTTTTTAGCAAGTATATTCCTAGGCCGCAACCTCAGGCTCCTAGGCAGTCTCTCTGGGAGTTGGGGCTGGGGACCTGCATTTTCAAAACCTTTCCCAGGTGTGTTGAAGGACTGCTCAGAGTTTACAGAATGTAGAGTACATGTTCCTGTTCTGTTGGCTTCACGTGACACGGTATTCTTATGTTCTATGATGACAGCTTTGCCTTTCTGTTTTACTCTCAGGACTGGTCCGTCACGTCTGCAACCTGTTCACTGAAACTGCCACACTGTGTTTGGATGTGGACAACAAAAGCAACAACGAGACTGCAGCTGCCTTGCTGTTCTCCCTGCTGGACATTCTGCACGGCATGCTGACCTACACCTCCGGGGTCGTGCGGCTGGCTCTGCAGGTAGAGGACCCCTTCCCCTGCCTTTCCAACAACCCTGCACCACGTCTCACATTCTCATCATTCTCTTTTCCCTCATTGTCCTCTAATGTGTCTTTCGGTTTGAGAAAGAGCATATGATTTGACAGTCATCTTTGGGTGACCAATGTCAGACAGCTAATTTGGATATGAAAAGAAAGCAGGAGGGGCCAAAGACTTGGTGAGCACTTACAGGGAACTGCCAGCAACTCAAGAGGTCATTCTCACTGTGGGGTTGGCCACGCACTGTGCAGTCTTCGCTGTCCGGAGATGGTGCTCCCACCACCTCCAGCAGTATGTGTTAGCTAGTGAGGAGTAATGGATTGAGTTATCAGGCATGCACACACATGCACCTACATGTACTATGAATATACATGCATAGACACACACACACATGTGCATGCATATACCTCGCACTTACTTTCTTTTAGACCAATAATGTGAAATTGCAAGATGCTTTTGAGGACTAGAGGTGTGTATTTAGTGGCCATAGAAAAGTTAGGTTGCCCCAGACTGTAACCTGGCTTTGTGGTCTGAGACAGGAAGGGCATATGAGTTCATCAGGTACTTTCTGGGCCAAGGGTTCGCTCTCACCACATGCCTGTCTCCTCTCATGTTTTCTCTAACCAGCTGAGTCAGCTGATACGTAGGTCAGCTGGACACGGCCAATAGGAATTCATTGTTGTATTTGGAGTCCCAGTTAAGTCGCAAGTGCTGTGTGTCACTGGTAGCATACCGGCTTGCATAGATGCAGAAGCTAAGGCTGGAAGCAGACCGTTCTGATACCTTGCCGAGAGTCGTAGTAGCAAGAGCCAAGAATGAGTCTCTCAACCCTGGTTTAGTCTCTCTGATTCATCATTATGGTAAATGGCATGTTTTGTCCACAGTTAAGCTGCTGAAGTATTTAGCTTGTTTCATGTGGCTTAATAAATAATTCCAAGAGCCCCTCAGCAAAGATGATAGTTAGTCAATAAGTTTTATCCCAAACTTGTAAAGCCAGTAGATGATATTGGCCTTTGAACTACCTGCTTGTTTTTATTTGCTCATCTGTAATTGCTCTAAATGAACAGTAAAGCTTGGCTAAGTACTCATGGATTCCTGAATTATGGATTTCTCTTAGTTTCCCCTCTTTTTTCTAGTAAGTGTCTCATCAGAGAGCATCATTTCTTGTTTCAGTTTCCACAGTGGTAGCTTTATGTAGTTCTTCAAGGTGTAGATGTCTCTCAGAGGATACTTTGATGGTATCAATCTGTAAGAGATTGTGTATTGTGGATAAAAAGGAACAGACATTAAAAAAAAATTTTTTTTTTTAATTCTAGAACAATAGAAATCACTTATTTCGAGTCATCAGGTAGACATTCAAGGGTGTTTAAAACTCCTTAATGCAAATTATTTTCTAATTTTCTGTTTTCAGTTTGCTAGTATACCAATACATCACTGTGTTTTTTTTTTTTTTTTTTTTTTAGCACCAGTCTATGTTTTATTGCTGTCATTGTTCTAAATCTTTCCCTGTAATAGCTGCCACATATTGCTTTTGACCTTGATGACCGACTTTGATCTCCATGATACCTGCTGTCTGTCTGAAAGCCGGAGACTCCTTGAAATTGAATTAGGGAAGAATTGGGTAAAGAAATGGAGTTGGCATCAAAGAAAGCTACATCGTCCTACATCACAAATAGTCAGACATGACTGAGCGACTAAACTGAAAGTACATATACTTGGTCCAGGGAAAGTAAGCCATGATTGGTCTCTGTGTTATTAATAGCAATAAGAAGGAAGCACTGAGCTGTAGGTTCTTTTGAAGCATAAGTCACCTCTTCCACACCTGAGATTCTTCTGCATTCAAAACCAGTTTCTACTCTTAACACTAACCTCTTAAAACTAGAACTTGACTGTTGTCAGTGTTTAAAATGATAATAGTGTTTAGATTTTGAGGCACCTGTCTCCTTTTCGGGGAGGAGAAGGATATGACATAGGCATGTGTAACAGGGAGGTGAGGAGTTGGGAGGGAGGTGTCAGAATGTCTCTTAGGAGCCCAGACTCTGCCCCTAACTTGCCTTGAGGAGTACTATGCCAAAGATACAGAAGCAGAGACAAATATGTGTGCTCAGCTCACTGGGGTGGGGGGTTCCCATGGGCTTTGCAGGTGAGAAGGGATTCAGATCCCAGCCACACCACTTTGACCTGTGAGATGCTGGGCATGTTATTTCACCTGTCTGAGTGTCAGTTTCCTCATCTGTAAAGCTGACATGATGCCAACTACTCAGCAAGGGACTTAAATGAGAGAACACAAGATATGTAAATATAAAGGACATATTTATTGCCAGGAGAAATATCAATAATCTCAGATACGCAGATGACACCACCCTTAAGGCAGAAAATGAAGAAGAACTAAAGAGCCTCTTTGAAAGAGGAGAGTGAAAAAGTTGGCTTAAAACTCAACATTCAAAAAACTAAGATCATGGTATTTAGTCCCCTTGCTGCTGCTGCTGCTAAGTCGCTTCAGTCGTGTGCGACTCCATAGACGGCAGCCCACTAGGCTCCTCTGTCCCTGGGATTCTCCAGGCAAGAACACTGAAGTGGGTTGCCATTTCCTTCTCCAGTGCATGAAAGTGAAACGCAAAAGTGAAGTCGCTCAGTCGTGTCTGACTCATCGCGACCCCATGGACTGCAGCCCACCAGGCTCCTGCATCAATGGGATTTGCCAGGCAAGAGTACTGGAGTGGGGTGCCATTGCCTTCTCCAGGACTCTCAAGAGTCTTCTCCAACACCACAGTTCAAAAGCATCAATTCTTCGGCGCTCAGCCTTCTTCACAGTCCAACTCTCACATCCAAACATGACCACAGGAAAAAGCATTGCCTTGACTAGACAGACCTTAGTTGGCAAAGTAATGTCTCTGCTTTTGAAAATGCTATCTAGGTTGGACATAACTTTTCTTCCAAGGAGTAAGCGTCTTTTAATTTCATGGCTGCAGTCACCATCTGCAGTGATTTTGGAGCCAAAAACAATAAAGTCTGACACTGTTTCCACTGTTAGTCCCTTACTTCATGGCAAATAGGCACGGAAACAATGGTAATAGAGACTTTTTTTTCTTGGGCTCCAAATTCACTGCATATGGTGACTTCAGCCATGAAATTAAAAGACACTTGCTCCTTGGAAGAAAAGCTATTACCAACCTAGACAGCATATTAAAAAGCAGAGACGTTACTTTGCCGACAAAAGTCCGTCTAGTCAAAACTATGGTTTTTCCAGTAGTCATGTATGGATGTGAGAGTTGGACTATAAAGAAGTTGAGCACTGAAGATTGATGCTTTTGAAGCGTGCTGCTGGAGAAGACACTTGAGAGTTCCTTGGACTGTGAGGAGATCCAAGCAGTCCATCCTAAAGGAAATCAGTCCTGAATATTCATTGGAAGGACTGATGCTGAAGCTGAAACTCCAATACTTTGGCCACCTGATGTGAAGAACTGATTCATTGGAAAAGACCCTGATGCTGGGAAAGACTGAAGACAGGAGGAGAAGGGGACAACAGAGGATTAGATGGTTTAGTGGCATCACCAGCTCGATGGACATGAGTTTGAGCAGTCTCCGGGAGTTGGTGATGGACAGGGAAGCCTGGCATACTGCAGCCCATGGGGTCACAAAGAGTCGGACATGACTGAGCTACTAAACTGAACTGAAAGTACATATACTTGGCCAGGGAAAGTATATGGTTGGTTGCTGTGTTATTAATAGCAATAAGAAGGAAGACACTCAGCTGCCCTTCCTGTTTACAGAGGGTTCGTGGGGGCTGTGATGTTCTCATGTCTGTGTCCCAGCACTAGGGAAGGCACTCAGTTTGTATTTATGGAGTAAACCAACTCCTAGCAGGCTTATGAGGTATTAATGTATGGTTTTATTTTGCATTTGAGAGCTTAGCCCAGGGCTTGGCCCCTGTGATCTTGGCATAGGCATCAAGAGAGGACGGTTGTTGAGTGTCAGGGAGGTTCATTTTGGTAAGATCATCAGCATGCAGATAGTGGAGTAAATCACCACTTTGAACCGTGTCCAGGGTCCTGCGGAGTAAACAGAGGGGCAGGGAGTTTGGGGGTTAAGGAAGGAAAATATTCAATACCAGAATCCAGGTCACCTGACTTCCCAATCTGGCCCTTGTCTGTCATTTCTGGAGTGATGGGAGAAACTTCATGCATTACTTGAGAGGAGGGTGGTTAAACTGCTTTCCATTAGTAGATGTGTCAGTGTTGCCCGAAGACTGAAATGTGGCCCCCGAGTCCTCCTTCATCTCACACTCAAGTGAAGGCTGTTGGGTTGGGGGCTTTACCCTTTTTCAGTATCTCTCTCTCTTTAAGAAAGTCATTTTTATTTATTTTTGTTCATTCTGTGCCACTTGTGGGATCTTAGTTTCCAGACCAGGAATCAAACCCGTGCCCTCTGCATTGGAAGCATGGAGTCTTAACCACTGGATCACCAGGGAAGTCCCTCTATTTCAGTATCTCTTGAAGTTACCAGTTTGACTCCTCCATGACTTTCTCCCTGCTATTTTCCCCGTGAGCTTGCCTCTGTCTGATTGTTGTTGAGTCACTAAGTCGTGTCTAACTCTTTGCAACCACATGAACTGCAGCATGCCAGGTTTCTCTGTCCTTCATTATCTCCTGGAGTTTGCTCAAACTCATGTCTGTTGAGTCGGTGATGCCATCCAACCATCTCATCCTCTGTCACCCTGCTCTCCTCTTGTCCTCAATCTTTCCTAGTATCAGGGTCTTTTCCAGTGAGTCAGCTCTTTGCATCATGTGGCCAAAGTGTTGGAGCATCACCTTCAGCATCAGTCTTTCCAATGAATATTTAAAGTTGATTTCCTTTAGGATTAACTGGTTTGATATCTTTGCTGTCCAAGGGCATCTCGAAAGTCTTCTCCAGCACCACAATTCAAAAGCTTCAGTTCTTCAGTGTTCTGCCTTCTTTATAGTTCAACTCTCACATTTGCACATGACTTCTGGAAAAACCCATTGCTTTGACTATATGAATTTTTGTTGGCAAAGTGATGTCTCTTCTTTTTAATATGCTGTCTAAGTTTGTCATAGCTTTTCTTCCAAGGACCAAGCATCTTTTAATCCTGTGGCTGCTGTCACTGTCTGCAATGATTTTGAAAACTCAAGTAAATAAGATTTGTCACTGTTTCTACTTTTCCCCCATCTATTTGTCAAGAAATGATGGGACTAGATGCCATGATCTTAGCTTTTTTAGTGTTGAGTTTTAAGCCAGCTTTTCACTCTTCTCTTTCACCCTCATCAAGAGGCTCTTTAGTTCCTCTTTGCTTTCTGCCATTAGAGTGGTATCTGCATATCTGAGGTTGTTAATATTTCTCCCAGCTTTCTTGATTCCAGCTTAGGATTTGTCCCGCCTGACATTTTGCATAATGTATTCTGCATAAAAGTTAGTAAGCAGAGTGACTGTATTATATAGCCTTGATGTACTTCTTTCCCAATTTTGAACCAGTCCATTGTTCCATGTCCAGTTCTAATTGTTACTTCTTGTCCTGCATACGCTTGTGTCTTGGAGATAGGTAAGGTGGTCTGGTAAATTCCCATCTCTTTAAGAATTTTCCACAGATTGTTATGATCCACCCAGTCGAAGGCTTTAGTATAGTCAATGAACAAGAGGTAGATGTCTTTTTAAAAAAATTTTGCATAATGTATTCTGCATAAAAGTTAGTAAGCAGAGTGACTGTATTATATAGCCTTGATGTACTTCTTTCCCAATTTTGAACCAGTCCATTGTTCCATGTCCAGTTCTAATTGTTACTTCTTGTCCTGCATACGCTTGTGTCTTGGAGATAGGTAAGGTGGTCTGGTAAATTCCCATCTCTTTAAGAATTTTCCACAGATTGTTATGATCCACCCAGTCGAAGGCTTTAGTATAGTCAATGAACGAGAGGTAGATGTCTTTTTAAAAAATTCCCTTGCTTTTTCTTCTTTGAAGAAATGTCTGTTTAGTTCAATGGCTCATTTTTGATTGGGTCATTTATTTTTCTGTAATTGTATATTTTTGAGTTTTTCTATGATCTAGCATATGTTGGCAGTTTGATCTCTGGTTCCTCTGCCTTTTCTAAATCCAGCTTATACATCTGGAAGTTCTTGGTTCACATACTGTTGAAGCCTAGCTTGAAGAATTTTGAGTATTACCTTGCTAGCATGTGAAATGAGTGCAATTATACAGTAGTTTGAACAGTCTTTGGTGTTGCCTTTCTTTGGGATTGGAATGAGAACTGACCTTTTCCAGTCCTGTGGTGGCCACTGCTGAGTTTTCCAAATTTTCTGGCATATTGAGTGCAGCACTTTCACAGCATCATCTTTTAGGATTTGAAATAGCTCAGCTGAATTCTATCACGTCCACTAGCTTTGTTCGCACTAATGCTTCCTACGGCTCACTTGACTTCACGTTCCAGAATGTCTGGCTCTAAGTGAGTGCCCACCCCGTCATGGTTATCCGGGTCATTAAAACCTTTTTTGTACAGTTCTTTGTATTCTTGCCACCTCTTCTGTCTCATGGTTGAATGCAAGTGAGATTCGTCTGTTGTAGCCCAAGGTCCTCAGCATGTGTCTCCCTTTGAAAATTGATGATATCTCTTTATCTCATCACAAGATCACTTTCTTGGCAAGACCCTCCAGGCCTTGAATGAGCAGCCCCAGGGTGATTTTCCAGCCTCCTCTGCCATTCCTTTGTGCTTCCTGTACCTACACCACACAGTCACCTTGGCATTTTCCATGGGGCTGCTGCACCTTATCTCTCCAGGCCTTTCCTCAGCAGATGCCAGCGCCTGAAGCAGCTGCTGTGCATGTCCTTCCTGTAGACCTCACCCCGCCATCCAGCAATGAGGTCCTATCGCCTTTCCCCAATCCCCCCTCAGCTTTATTTCCATGTCTACTAGCAGTTTCCACATTCTGTCTTTAGTGCAGTGGAAAGCTTACCATTGTTTGATTTTTTTTAATTAAAGTATAGTTAATGTATAATACTGTGTTAATTTCTGCTGTATAGCAGTGACTCAGTTACATATACTTACATTACAGTTTATCACTAGATACTGAATATGGTTCCCTGTGCTATACACTAGGACCCTGCTGTTTATCCATTCTGTATGTAATAGTTTGCGTCTGCTGATCCCACACTCCCAATCCATGACCACTCCCATCCTCCCCCATGGCAACCACCAGTCTGTTCTCTGTATCCGTGATTCTGTTTCTGTTTCATAGATCGGTTCACCTGTGTTGTTTATATTTCAAATATAAACAATATCGTGATATTTATCTTTCTTTTTGTGACTTCACTCAGTATGATAATCTCTAGATCTATTTGTGTTCTTGCAAAAGGCAATTTTTATGGCTGAGTAGTATTCCATTGTATATATGTACCACGTCTTCTTTAACCATTCATCTGCTGGTGGTCATGGAGTCACTTAGATTGCTTCCATGTCTTGGCTATTGTAAATAGTGCTGCTGTGAACATAGGGATGCATGTATCTATAATTTTGTCCGGGTATATGTCTAGGAGTGGGATTTCTGGATCATGTGGCAACTCTATTTTTAGTTTTTTGAAGAACCTCCATACTGTTTAAAGCCTGCTGTTCTTTTAATGAAATTGTGAGGTACTATAGCCTGGGACTGAGTTGTATCATCTGTGCATGGCAAGCATGTGAGTGATGGTGTTTGGGAAGCATACTGAGGCCTGATTTGAATTGGTCTGGCCACACCACTGCTGGTTATGCTTAAATTAAACCTGCTTAGGACATCAGACAGCAATTGCCTGAAGAACTAACTGTCTCTTGTTCTCTACAAATGCCTTGTTGTGGCTCAGATGCTCAGTTGTGTCTGACTCTTTGCAACACCATGGACTGTAGCCCACCAAGCTCCTCTGTCCATGAAATTCTCCAGGCAAGAATACTGGAGTGGGTTGCCATTGTCTCTTCCTGGGGATCTTCCCGACCCAGGGGTCAAACCCGTGTCTCTTACATCTCCTGCATTGGCAGGTGGGTTCTTACCTGCCCCCTGTGTGCTAGACTCATGTAGTAATGTTAGATGTAATAGGTTTATATCCTCCCTGGCCTTTTTTAATGCCAAGAAGTTAGCTGAATCCCTTCATCTCATTTTAGGTAATGGTATTAATATATTCCCATTTAATATTACATATGGCTCACAAGTTGTTATTCCCACATTTTACATGTTTACAACCTAGGGATCTCATCTGAGATCTCTTCTTAATATATCCAGTAGCTTCCTAAATGGGACCACTAGAATGCCTGATGGTCCCCTCAAATTCAGCATGTCCACAGCAGAGCTCAGGATCCACCTCCCACACCATTCTCCTGCTCGCAAGCCCCACCACTCTCATCCTGCCGTACTAGAAACCGGGGAGTTATTCTTAAAATTTCCCTTTTTCATATTCCTCCTCCAGTCCTTCACCAAATGCAGTAGGTTTTACTGGTAGCACCTGGCTCAGTCTGCCATCTCCTCTTGTTCAGGCTGTGACAGCTGGGGGGACCAAGAACCCAGGATGGCCAGGAGTGGGGTCAGTTGCCCCCCAGCAGTGCCTGGAGCAGTGAGCTGGGGACAGGGGTCAGGGGGACCACAGGCAAAGGCAGAGCACTGCACAGAGGACAGCAGCGACATCGTGGCAGAGGCGGGGTGCTTCTCGCTGTTAAAAGAGCCCTCTGGGCGTCCCTGATAGCTCAATTGGTAAAGAATCCGCCTGCAATGCAGGAGACCCCATTCCTAGGTCGAGAAGGTCCACTGGAGAAGGGATAGGCTACCCACTCCAGTATTCTTGGGCTTCCCTTGTGGTTCAGTAGGTGAAGAATCCGCCTGCAGTGCAGGAGACCTGGGTTCGATCCCTGGGTTGGGAAGATCTCCTGGAGGAGGGAAAGGCTACCACTCCGGTAGGAGAACTCCATGCACTGTGGAGGAATCCATAGTCCATGATGTCACAAAGAGTCGGACATGACTGAGCGACTTAGACTTCTGGGGACTTCTCTGGTAGTCCAATGGCTAAGACTTTGCGCTCCCAATGCAGAGGGCCTGGATTCGATCCCTGGTCAGGGAAGTAGATCTCACATGCCGCAACCAAGCGTTCACATGCTGCAACTAAAGGTCCCACATGCCACAACTAAGACCCAGCATAGCCAAATATATAAATAAACATTAGGAAAAAAAAGATCCCTCTGTAACATGCACACATAGGCCGTGGATCTGGGAATCGAAAGGCTGACCGAGAATGTGTGCTGTTGGGGAGCTAGAGAGACCCTGAGAGAGGCTAGCTGGGCCTCGAGGTTTGTTGCTCAGCTCCCCACACGTGATGCACTTAGCACACAAAGCTTCTGCTGTGGACCTGTACCTTGGGAGGAGAGTTGAATTTCAGGTGCATCCCTGATGTGCACCTCCCCCTGTGTAAAGCTGTAGCAATCCCTTTCTGGAGGCTCGGCATCTCTGCAGGGAGTTGGTACCCAAATACCTGCAGGCAGGGTTGGGATGTTTCTTGGTGACAATAAGAAATGACTGTAGATTGTGGAGGGTCTAGCGGGCCACTGGCCATCTGCGTGGGAAGAGTCCCACAGTGTATGCTTGTGTTTGTGGACGTGTCTCCTTGCTTACACGTGTTTGGAAAGGAAGCAGTGGCATGGTGCCCTTCGCTGTCTAGGTGCTGGTCTGCAGGACTACCTCATCTTTCCCAAGAGAGTCATCTTCTCTAAAGGCTAATGTGCTAAAGTGAAAAGGTCAGTATTCTGCCTTACATCATGCTTCAGAAGGCAAGATCAACAGCCAAGCCTCACAAAGGTTCAGACCTAGGGTAGTGCTACAAATCTTTTTTCTGGGAGAAAGTCCCACCTTTCTGGTAGAGGCCAGGGGTTGAGATAGAGATGGGGAGAGGTGAGACGAAACTCCGAGCTACTGATTACTGTCATCCCCCTTGGCTGTAGAGAGGTGCAAGCTGTTAAAAGGGAGATGTCTGATTTTCTATAATGTCCTTTTGAACCAAGGAAAGCAGGCAACCCAGATTCCATCCATAAGCCTGAAGGCAGAAGGAGCCTTGACATTTATGAGAGGGTCCAGAGTAAGGACCTGAGGTGAGGCAGCCTACTCTAAAGGCTCTGGCAAAGGTCATTACCTAGTAGTTTTGTTCTGAGTAAAATTAAAAACAGAGAGGGTATACGCAAAGGAAATATTGTATGTACTATAGCAAACACAAGAATCAGTAACTTCTCTCAGTTTAAAATTACTCATCTCTCATAGAAATCTCCTCTAGAATGAGACAGTTTATATAAAGCTCCTGGGAAAAGACATTCTTAAAGCCACTCCTTTCTCAATTCTTATTTCATTGCATTCTTCCTAAGCACTGTGGACCCGTATCTGAGCCTCTTCATGCAGTAGTCCAAAGTCTTGTTGATGTTGCTTAGTCACTCAGTCGTCCATGGGGTCCAATTCTGCGACCCCATGGACTGTAGCCCACCAGGTTCCTTTGTCCATGGGATTTCCCAGGCCAGAATGTTGGGGTGGATTGCCATTTCCTTCTGCAGGGGATCTTCCCGGCCCAGGGATTGAACCAGCGGTTCCTGCCACGCCTCCTGCATTGCCGGTGGATTCTTTCCTATTGAGTCACCAGGGAAGTCCCAGTCCAAAGCCTATTCATTCGATAAATATTTTAGATGTTATTCAAGCAGATGAGTGCATATAGAGATGGAAAACACAGTAGAATGGATTTGGTGTACATCATAAAATGTGCATAGAAGTGCCCAGAAGAAGCGAGCTTGGGTTATCTGGAGTCATTTAGCCTGGATTTATCCTCCAGCTAAGTCATCCGTTATCTGTGAGACTTCAGACACACTACTCACCTCTCTGAACTTCAGTTTTCTCCCCTGAAAAATGGGGATAACCTCACCATGTCTCAGGATGGTTCAGAAGAAAAAGTGCTTGCCCCCCAGGGTCGGTCAACATCATCCTGCCAGTGGCCGCCCTGGCTGTTGGTTTATCACACCCACACCCGGCTCTGTGGCCTGAGCTGGTGGCAGCGTGTGCTCTCTGCCACGTGGTGACCATGCATAACTTCTCCTGGGGGCTTGTGGTTAGAGGCCTCCCTGGCCGCCATCAGGAGTTGCCCTGGTCTCCCGTAGCCAAGCTGACTAATCTCCAAGACCCCTTCCCCTCTCCTCTACCTGTTCAGGCACAGAAATCCGGCGCAGGAGGGAGCACTCAGGCCGCGGAAGACCTGCTGCTGCTTGGCAAGCCTCTCATAGACCTCGTCAGCCTGCTCATCCCGCTGGTAAGAGCTCACACACCTGCTCGTGCGTCTCTTGGGTCATTGATAAGGGTGAAGTGATTATGGTAGTCTCATGATGTCTTGAGTTTCTCTGCTATTTTGATTCCTTTCAAAACTAGAACCAAAAGAAATGTAAGAACAGTGTTTAGCCTAGAAATACTAAATTTCTGCTTTAACACCCAGGTGACTTATGATTCATTTAACTGGATATCTAAGTAAGACTGAGTCTCAAATTCTTCTTCATGGGTGTGAGGTTAAAAAAAAAAATCCATAAATGAATTCCAAGAAAGAAGAAAAAATCCATTGTGGAGATGAGTTATCTTTCAGAATGATATATTAGAGTTACTTGGCATGCAGGATTCCCCTAAAATGCAGAAGCACAGGCAGACTGCTGTCTCCATAGAAATAGAATGAAATAAGTGAAATTACCCAAGAGGCTGCACAAGAGTACAAAGTATGTGGAAAGAACCTAATGGAGACTTGGGGTTTGGAGC
Source organism: Cephalophus harveyi (assembly GCA_006410635.1). Classification (NCBI taxonomy): domain Eukaryota; kingdom Metazoa; phylum Chordata; class Mammalia; order Artiodactyla; family Bovidae; genus Cephalophus; species Cephalophus harveyi. Next base: position 73,605 of record SJYT01039782.1, read on the forward strand.
AAATGAATCTCATTATCTGTTTGACTTGCATCTCCCTGATAATTAGCAATGTTGAGCATCTTTTCACGTGCCTATTGGCCATCTGTATGTCTTTGAAGAAATGTATATTTAGGTCTTCTGCCCATTTTTTGCTTGGGTTGTGTTTTGTTATTGAGTTGTGTGAGCTCTTTATATATTTTGGAAATACAAATGGGACTCCAGTGAACAGAGGGAAGGCTAACCCAAATCATGCTCTCTTTATGGATGTATAAAAGATTCAGAACATCTTCATTAAATGTAACTGATGCAATATGTGATCTGTAGGATAATACTTAACATCAATAGCATATAAGATTTAAACAATAAGAATAGCTCAAAGCAGATGAAGAATCTATTTCAGATAAACTTCTGGGATTCTCTTTTTCACATATGTCTCTTATGGATGGATTTTGGCATTTGCCACATTCTGAGACTTGCTTTCTTTTAACAGTTGAATTTATTCCAATTAGATTTATTCTTAAACTTATCTTTAGTTTTAATTTTATTGTCTTATTGTATATTTTCTTTATAAATGTTTTCCTAGATTAGATGTAGGGTTTAATGCAAAGCAAAGGAACCTTTATCAGGACAAAGAGGAGCACTCTACAATGGTAAAGAATAAAAGTGTACAGAAAAATATAACTATAAACTTTTTGTGTCAAATACAGAGCATAGAACTCTAAAAATGGAGAAGAACCAGAATATACAGGGGAAAATATTTTTAAAACGCAGTAGTATTGAGAGATGTAACCTATCTCTTGGAGAAGGCAATGGCACCCCACTCCAGTACTCTTGCCTGGAAAATCCCATGGATGGAGGAGCCTTGTAGGCTGCAGTCCATGGGGTCGCTAAGAGTCTGACATGACTGGGCAACTTCACTTTCACGCATTGGAGAAGGAAATGGCAACCCACTCCAGTGTTCTTGCCTGGAGAATCCCAGGGACGGGGGAGCCTGGTGGGCTGCCATCTGTGGGGTCGCACAGAGTCGGACACGACTGAAGCAACTTAGCAACAGCAGCAGCAGCAACCTGTCTCTCTCACTGCTTGATGAATCAAGCAGATGAAAATGATAATGTAGATCAGGGGTTGACAGATGAGGCCGTGTGGACTAATCTTTTTGTAAGTCAAGGTCTATTGAATACAGCCACACAAACAGTTCATTTATACATTGTCTACAGCTGCTTTTGCATCTCAATGGTAGAGTTGAGTTACAACCTGGACTCTGTAGCTCATAAGCCTGTGATGTTTACTGTCTGACTCTTTACAGAAAAAGTTAATTGACCCCTGGTGGACTTCCCTGGTGGCTCAGACGGTAAAGTGTCTGTCTACAATGCGGGAGACCTGGGTTCAATCCCTGGGTCGGGAAGAATCCCTGGAGAAGGAAACAGCAATCCACTCCAGTACTCTTGCCTAGAAAATCCCATGGACGGAGGAGCCTGGTGTCCATGGGGTCGCAAAGAGTTGGACACGACTGAGCAACTTCACTTTCACTTTCACAGAGGATATGAAAACTTTAATAAGATTAATAGAAACATATCTGTCTCTCTACCCTGAAAATTGAGACTGTACCTCCTTTTCAAATTTCTGGAAACACTTCACCATGCATTAGGTTAAAAGAATATCAGTAAATATCAGAGGAATATCAATAAGTAGGAATTGTATAGACAACCATAAGACACACTAAAAGGAAAAATGAGAACAATTAAAAATACACTGTTAACAAATATTCTCAATGAGCACAAAGATCTTATGACTGTATCTCTCTGGATCCCACCAAAAGACAAAAAACACATAGTGATTTAAACAGGAGATTTTCAATATAAAGACTCATTAAACAGTAATTGGAGAGTAAATGTAAGATTTACAAAGAACCCTATAAGTTATACAAAAGCTGAGGGAGAGTACCCAAGGAAGGACAGACTTGAAGGGTCAAGAAGCAACTGTTAGAACTGGACATGGAACAACAGACTGGTTCCAAATTGGGAAGGGAGCACGTCAAGGCTGTATGTTTTCACCCTGCTTATTTAACTCATATGCAGAGTACATCATGAGAAATGCCAGGCTGGATGAAGCACAAGCTGGAATCAAGATTGCCAGGAGAAATATCAATTATCTCAGATACATAGATGACACCATCCTTATGGCAGAAAGCGAAGAACTAAAGAGCCTATTGATGAACGTTAAAGACGAGAGTGAAAAATTTGGCTTTAAAATCAACATTCAGAAAACTAAGATCATGGCATCTGGTCCTATCACTTCATGGCAAATAGATGGGGAAACAATGGAAACAGTGAGAGACACTATATTTTTGGGCCCCAAAATCACTGCAGATGGTGACTGCAGCCATGTAATTAAAACACACTTGCTCCTTAGAAGGAAAGCTATGACCAACCTAGACAGTATATTAAAAAGCAGAGACATTACTTTGCCAACAAAGGTCTGTCTGGTCAAAGCTATGGTTTTTTCCAGTAGTCATGTATGGATGTGAGAGTTGGACTATAAAAAAAGCTGAGCACTGAAGAATTGATGCCTTTCAACTGTGGTGTTGGAGAAGACTCTTGAGAGTCCCTTGGATTGCAAGGAGATCCAACCAGTCCATCCTAAAAGAAATCAGTCCTGAATATTTATTGGAAGGACTGATGCTGAAGCTGAAACTCCAATACTTTGGCCACCTGATGCGAAGAACTGACTAACTGGAAAAGACCCTGATGCTGGGAAAGATTGATGACAGGAGGAGAAAGGGATGACAGAGGATGAGATGGTTGGATGGCATCACCAACTTGATGGACATGAGTTTGAGCAAGCTCTGAGAGTTGGGGATGCACAGGGAAGCCTGGCATGCTGCAGTCCATGGGGTTGCAAAGAGTTGGACATGACTGAGTGACTGAACTGACTGACCTCTCCCTGCAGGCTGTGGATCAGACCTCACTGGAGGTGGTGTGACTACAGCCCCCAGGACAGTGGACAGATCTGCTGGGTTGCCCCAGCCAGAGCTGGTTAACAGTCGCTGGGCAGGCAGGAAGCAACCCTTCACAGTGCAGGTGCATCATAGCCAGTGGGTAACACAGAGCGGGAGGCAGGGTTCTGACGGTGGTGGGAGCCCTGGAGGGTGTGTAGGGAGGATCACAGGAGACAAACCCAGAGAAGAGGACAGATAGGAGAAGTGAGGATGCCAGAGCCCTGGAAAGCCTGCAGTGCATGATATCCCTGGGAGTGGGGGTGCGGGGGAACAGTGGATTTGTGATCACAGGCCAGGCTAGGACAGGGGCCACAGAGGGGCCCATACTGTGAGCCCATGGAGAGATCAGATCTCTGTCAGATGCCATCACATTTCACACTTCTGGCCAGTGGTACAGCTGCCAGAAAAAACAGGAGAGCCCCTTCTTTTTGTTGTTGTTGTTGATTTGTTTTTTAAGATTAAAAAAAAAATTGTTTTTAATTGGAGGATAATTGCTTTACAATGTTGTGCCGGTTTCTGCCATACAGCCACGTGAATCAGTCATAAGTATACGTACATCCTCTCTCATTGAGCCTCCGTTCTTCCCTCCCCCATCACAGGCCTCGGTCCTCACAGAGCACTAAGCCGAGCTCCCTGTTCCATATAGCAGCTCCCCACTAGCTATCTCTTTTACACACGGCGGTGTATGTGTTTCAGTGCCACTGTCTCAGTTCTTCCCACCCTTTCCTTCCCCCAACTTTGCCCACTATTCCATTCTCAATGTCTGTGTCTCTGCTTCTGCCCTGCAAATAAATTCATTGGTACCATTTTTTTTAGATTCCATGTATATGCCTTAATATACAATATTTGTTTTTCTCTTTCTTACTTCACTCTTTGTAAGAGGTCTTAGGTTCATGCACCTCAGTTCAACTGACTCAAATTCATTCCTTTTTATGGTTGAGTTCCGTCATATATATGTATACATGTATACATATATGGCGAAGGCAATGGCACCCCACTCCAGTACTCTTTCCTGGAAAACCCTGTGGACGGAGGAGCCTGGTAGGCTGCAGTCCATGGGGTCGCTAAGAGTCGGAAACAACTGAGCGAGTTCACTTTCACTTTTCACTTTCATGCATTGGAGAAGAAAATGGCAACCCACTCCAGTGTTCTTGCCTGGAGAATCCCAGGGACGGAGGAGCCTAGTGGGCTGCCATCTCTGGGGTCACACAGAGTCGGACATGACTGAAGCGACTTAAGAGCAGCAGCAGCAGCAGCATACATATATACCTACATATATATATACACACATATACATATATATGTGTGTGTATATATATACACCATGACTTCTTTATCCATTCAACTGTCAATGGACATGTAGGTCGTTTCCATGTCCTGGCTATTGTAAACAGTGCTGCAATGACTACTGGGGTTCATGTGTCTTTTTCAGTTATGGTTTTCTTAGGGCATATTCCTAGTAGTGGGATTGCTGGATTATATGGTAGTTTTATTTCTACTTTTTGAGAGATCTCCATACTGCTCAATATCAGAAAAACAAACAAGTATATCAAAGAATGGGCAAAGACCTAAACAGACATTTCTCCAAAGAAGACATACCAGATGGCCAACAAACACATGAAAATATACTCAGCATCTCTCATTATTAGAGAACTGCAAGTCAAAACTATAATCAGGTGTCACCTCATAGCAGTCAGAATGGCCATTATCTGAAAATCTGTAAACAATAAATGCTGGAGAGGATGAAGAGGAAAGGGAACCCTCTTGTGCTGTTGATGGGATTGTAAATTGATACAGTCCCTTCTTGCTGCACTGCGTCCTCTGAGATATTTTCACCAGCCTTTGGAACTCTGAACTCTTACTGCTGCTGCTGCTAAGTCGCTTCAGTCGTGTCCGACTCTGTGCGACCCCATAGACGGCAGCCCACTAGGCTCCCCCGTCCCTGGGGTTCTCCAGGCAAGAACACTGGAGTGGGTTGCCATTTCCTTCTCCAATGCATGAAAGTGAAAAGTGAAAGTGAAGTCGCTCAGTCGTGTCCGACTCAGCGACCCCATGGACTGCAGCCCACCAGGCTCCTCTGTCCATGGGACTTTCCAGGCAAGAGTACTGGAGTGGGGTACCATTGCCTTCTCACTTAGGTTCTAGTACGTTGGCCAAACATTTACCCAAGGTGTGTGAACTCTGTTGTATACATACATATTTATCACTGAAGTCATTAGCTTTAAAAATAGCCTGCAGGAAACATTCAATTTATCTTCTCTGGAAAAGATAATACACATTTATATCTATGTATAAAGTAAAGAAAAACAGACATAAAGCTGTTGAGGGCCTCAACTGGAGCACGTACAGACCAAAGATAAATTTTACAATGGTTGTTAAAAAATGTGGTAAGTTACAGAATGAGGTGTTGGAATTGCTTTCCCACAGGGAAAAATAAGCAGACTTTTAGTTTTTACTGGACTTAGGTAATTGTAGAGGTATTTTGCCTAAAGGAAGGAGATTGAACTTGTTAGCTGTTGCGGTTCTTTTCAGATAGGGTCCTGTGAACTTAAACATACTTATCCTTCAGGGAATATGAAACCTGTCAAACCATACTTATACTATACCCTATGGAATAATAATGAACTATGAGAATAAGACAGTGATTTTAAGTCTATCTTGCGTATGAACTGGTTAGAGAATATGATGATTCTAGACTCTCCTCCCAGAAAAATGCGTAGGCTTACCTATATTCTAAGTTCTCTACATAATGCACAATTGCAAGGGGATCTTTGAACCCTCAGTTGGTAACTATAGTATAAGATATGTCCAATCAGAGATGTAACTATTTGACTGTATCTCCTGAAGAAAAGATAAAGTAATTGTTTGACCTGAAAAAAAAAATTTTTTTTAGATAGAAAGCCAGGCTGTACGTCAAGGATGAATTTTGTAAATAGGTAATTAATTGCTATTTAAAAATATATGCTACAGATTCCTTTTCCCTATATTAACATAGGTCTTTTCAAACTTACAAGAGATAACTGGTCTTAAAGTTTTCTTTATTATATGCCAAAGTTGCCAGTCTTTAGCCTGGCTTATACTTTTCATATTAGCCGTGCCTTTCTCATCTGCTGCAACACTGACGGTGCCGCTTGGGTAGGATTGCAGTCCTCATCTAATATCTCCACTGTTGATCTCCTAAAATATTTACTGGATAACTTTTTTTTTTTTTTTAAGTGAAATGTCTGGCAGTTCTTCTTGTAAACTTGTAGCCTCCTGACAAAAATTTTTTGAATTACAGAGATCCAGCATAGACTCTGCAGTTGATAATATACAAGATCCTCAACATCCCTTCATAAGCATCCTGCATAAGATCAAGGAGCAGCCATTGCGTGCACAAACATGCGAGTTTATCACACAGTGTTGTTGTTGCTGTTCACTTGCTGAGTCATACCCAACTCTTTGCGACCCTGTGGACTGCAGCATGCCAGGCTTCCCTGTCCTTCACTATCTCCTGGAATTTGCTCAAACTCATGTCCGTTGGATCAGTGATGCCATCCAACCGTCTCACCCTCTGTCATCCTCTTCCCTTGCCCTCAATCTTTCCCAGCATCAGGGTCTTTTCCTATGAGATGTCCAAAGCATTAGAGCTTCAGCTTCAACATCAGCCCTTCCAGTGAATATTCAGGGTTGATTTCCTTTAGGATTGACTGGTTTGATCTCCTTGCTGTCCAGGGGACTTTGAAAAGTCTTCTCCAATACCACAATTTGAAAGCATCAATTCTTTGGCGCTCAGCCTTCTTTAAGGTCCAGCTCCCACATTCATACATGATTACTGGAAAAACCATAGCTTTGACTATACAGACCTTTGTTGGCAAAGTGATGTCTCTGCTTTTGAATATACTATCTAGGTTGGTCATAACTTTCCAGACAGCCATTTTGCTTTTTTGCATTTCTTTTCCATGGGGATGGTCTTGATCCCTGTCTCCTGTACAATGTCACGAACCCTTATCAACCACCAGTCTATTTTCTGTCTCTGATTTTGACTATTCTAATCACCTCATATAAGTAGAGTCATATAACATTTGTCAGTTTGTGAATGGTTTATTTCTTTTGTCATAATATCCTTGAGGTTCATCTGTATTAGCGTACATCAGAATTTCCTCCCTTTTTAAGGCTGAATAATATTCTGTTGTATGTCTTGGCCACATTTTGCTTATTCATTCATCTGTTGCTGGACACACTTGGGTGGCTTTCCAGTTTTAGCTATTGTGAATAACACTACTGTGAACATGGATGTACAAATATCTTTTGGAGACTCTGCACCAACTTTTTTGACTATAGTCAGAAATGAAATTACTAGATCCTATGGTAATTCTAATCAAGTTCTTTGCTCAGATTTTAATTATGTTGTTTGTTTTTTTATTGTTGAGTATTAGAAACTCCCTGTATATTCTGAATGTTAATCCATTATCAAATATGTTATGAGAATACTTTATGACATTTTGTGGATTGCCTTTTTACTCTGCTGATACTAGCTTTTGATGGACAGTTTTAAAAACTTTTCATAAATTTTCATGATTTGCCCAATTTCTCGTTTGTTGCCTGTACGTTTTGTGTCATATGCAAGAAATCATTGCCAAATCTGGTATCATGAATTTTTTCCTTGTGTTTCTTCCGAGAATTTTATAGTTTTAGGTCTTACATTTAGGTGTTTCATTAACTTTGAGTTTATTTTGTGTGGTGTTAGATAAGGGTCCAACTTCATTCTTTTGACTGTGCATATCCAGTTTTCTCAGATCCATTTGTTGAAAAGATTGTTTTTTCCCATTAAATGGTCTTCATACCCTTGTTAAAAATTATTTAACTGCATATATGGGGGTTTATTTCTGGACTCTCTCTTTTGTTGGTCTGTATGTCAGTCTTCATGCTGTTATGACATGTGTTTGATCATTGTAGAGTAAATTTCAAAATCTAGAAGTCTAGCTGTGTTCTCCCTTTTCAAGATTGCTTGGCTATTTTGGGTCATTTGAAGTTACATATGGATTTTTGGATGGGGTTTTCTATTTCTGCAAAAAACTTTATTGGGATTTTGAGAAGGATTGCATCAAATCTGTAGATTGCTTTGGGTAATATTGCTGTGTATTATTTTGATTGTTTTCATATACCTAACCATCCTTGCATTCCAGGAGTAAAGCCCACTTGTTCATGGCCTTTGATACTTTTAATATGTTGATGAGCTTGGTTTTCCAGAATTTTGTTGAAGAGTTTTGCATCAGGGGTCATCAGGGTTATTCATCTGTAGTTCTATTTTTTGTAATGTCTTTTTCTGGATTTAGAATCAGGATAATGCTGGACTCATGATATGTTAGATGTTCCCTTCTCCTCAAATTTTGGGAAAAGTTTGAGAAGAATTAGTATTAGTTCTTTTTAAAATGTTTGACATAATTCATTAGTGAAACCCTGAAGTGTTTGAGGCACTAAGATCCTGCAAGCTGCAAGGTGTGTCCAAAAATATAAATAAATAAAAGGAAAAATAGACTTAAATCACATTATCTCAGTTGGCATCTGGCATGCGCAGCTGAATTGGTGTTTGAGGTGTAGCTGAGGACCCTGGTGGCTCAGGCAGTAATGAATCTGCCTGCAGTGCGGGCAAGTCGGGTTCAATCCCTGAGTCAGGAAGATCCCCTGGAGGAGGGAATGGCAACCCACTCCGTTATTCTTGCCTGGAAAAATCCCATGGACAGAGGAGCCTGGTGGGCTACATTCCATGGATCGCAGAGTCAGACACGATTGAGCAGCTAACACTGACTTTGTGTAGCCAGGGAGCCAGCTTTGTCTGTCTGCCTCCCTTCCGCCTGTAGTGTCTCAGCTCTCTGTTGTGGTTGGTGGAGACTTAATACTGATTCAGTCTCCTTGCTAGTTACAGTTCTGTTCACATTTTCTGCTTCTTCATGATTCAGTCTGGGAAGATTTTGTGTTTCTGGGAATTTTTTCAGAATTGTTTTTTTTGTTCTAAAAATTGTTTAATTTGTTCTAAAATGTTCATGGAATACAAAGAATCTTAGTATAGCCAAGGCAACTATGGAAGAAAATTAAGTTGAAGGGTTTAACACTACCCCATGTCAAGATGTACGTGAAGTTATTATAATCAAAATGGTGATGTACTGGTGGAAAGATACTTTTGAGCTTTGTGGATATGTTTCTTATCTTGGTTGCTGTATGTCGTAAATATGTAGTTTTTTTGCCTGCCAATTATGCTTGAAGGAAACTTTTAAAAACTAAAGTCCCTTTGAAATTACTTTATTATTATCATTTCTTCCAGAATGAATTCTGGTAGGCTTTGTGTTCAGGGGTCTTCTTCATTTTGGGCTTCCTTCCTAGTCAGATTCATTAAGAGTAGAAGTTCTTTGTACTGTATGATGCTGCTGTTTCTTTTTTCTGTGCTAATGGCTTGCTATGGTTACCTTGACTGCTCTGGGTCCCCAAATTCCCATATTATGGTGACACTGGATGTATCACAAATCTAGACACTGGGCCTGTCGAGGGTTTGGCACAGGTTCTGTTGTCTCTGTTTTCAATAGAGCAACTTCATGTATTCGTGGAAGCCCCAAGGCTGGAACAGCTATTTCAGCTTCCTTTTGTGGACAGGGAACGCCAGCCTCTACTTCACATTCTGGGCCTGACTTTTGTCCTAGCCCCAACATGGGTTCTGGCCCAATTATATTGGTGTTTCTAGTTGCTGTTTCTAAGAGCTTTTGAACCTCAAGCTTCTATGTGTTTGTTTCATTTGTGGTCCACAAAAATATTTCTCTGTATCTTAATGTTTTTTTCTTCTTTCACTTTTTATGCAGTTGTTGGTGCAAAATTTGAAGTTACACTCTGCCTTGACTAGAAGTCACTTGTCGTTTCCCAGCTTTATTACCAGCACTTTCAAAATGCTTGGCCACCACAAGCTCTCAATAAATAATTGTGAAGTACATGGATAAGATATAACAAGTGCCAAAACCTAGTTATGAAACAAAATTGTAATACGAGCTGATTTATGTCATGATGTATGTATGTGTATATAAAAGACACCAAAAGAAGGGATGGTAGGGTGATTTATACCAAAGATTTAACAGGGTATTTCTCAAAAGTTTTTTAATTAAAATTTTGGTTTAGGATGTGAGTCATAAAATAGAAGGGTTTAGTGTAATGAGATGGGACAGTGATCCTTCCGAGGGGGCACAAAACAGCAGACGTTCAGCCTCGGCCTTGGAAGCATTCTCCACTCAGGAGTGTCCAGAAGGTGGCCTTGGAGGGAGCTGTCACACTGCACCAGTGCGGACCAAAGGGTCTTCTTGCTCTGCGCAGAGTGTAGGGTGTGAGGCATGGAAGCTCAACAAGGAAGCTGCTTGGTCTGGCTCTTTCCCCTCTCGAGATAGCTGACATTCTCTCCAGCAGATGGAGAATTGTACCTGGAGTGTAATTTTAGCTTCAGAATCTTGAGCATTTTTCCTAATATACTGTATCATTTTTAGTAAACAGTGAGGTTTTTCCCCCCCCTAAATTTAGGATTTGAAATCCAAGTCAGATCTGACAGGTCACTCCACGCTTCTTGGATGATTCAGAAGCAGGTATCTCTCCATCCTCTCTTCCAGTGGCCAGCTCAGTAGGAAAACTTCATAAATATTCACCAGCTCTGCAACTCAAATTTCTCACAGTAGCTGCTCCAACTGAATTCACTCTTTAATTTTGCCAGTAAAGGTCAACATACTGTTCTGTTCTGTGGAGACGATGAGCAATTTGGTTGGATTTCCTGTGGCAATAAATTGATCCTGTAGTGCTATAATAAACTGTATTTCAGTCCTCCAAAATAAGCAGCTAGGTATGTCTCAACAGAGCATAAAAGTTCGTTTTGAATTTTAAAATGTTGTTCTTCTACTTTAAGACTCAGTAAGTTACATGTCTTGGCACCTATGTTACATCCATGAATGATAAGAATAGTGATTTCTTTTAGGAAGAAAACAGGTGAAGTTTTTTTTTTTTTTTTTTTTTTATACAGAAAGGTTATTTCAGGGCGGGGGGCATGATTTGCTAATTAATTAGTTCTTTTCAAAGATATTGTTCCTTTTTTTTTATTGCAGTACAGTTGATTTGCAGCATCGTATCAGTTTCAGGTGTACAGCACAATGATTCATATATACATATATATATACATATATATATATATATTCCTTTTTCAGATTCTTTTCATCTATAGGTTGTTACAAAGTATTGAGTATACTTCCCTGTGCTATACAGTAGGGCCTTGTTGTTTACCTATTTAGTACTATGTACATGTTAGTTCCAAATTCCTAATTTATCCCTCACCCTGCCCTCTTTTCCTTTTGCTAACTGTAACTTTGCTTTCTATGTCTGTGGATCTATTTCTGGTTTGCAAATAAGGTCATTTGTATCTTTTTCTTAGATTCCACATATGAGCAACAACATGTGATATTTGTCTTTCCCTGTCTGACTTACTTCACCTAGTAAGATAAGCTCTGGCTCTATCCAGTTGGCTACAAATGGCGATATTTCATTCTCTTTTTAGAGTTGAGTAATAATCCATTCTTGATGCCCTTTTTGAGTAGACATGTCATGCGCAGCAGCCCCTGGGCCTTCTCTCTAATTACTGTCAAAGAGCATGACTACCTGGTCCCCCTTCCCAAGCAGGACATTTTGGGCAGACGGGCTCTAGCATGTCCGTATACAATGGCCCAGCGCAGCCACTTGACACAATATGTAAAGGCACCTTTTTCATCCAGTTTATTTGAAAGATTCACCAGGGAGTTGAAATGACCATTTGTCACCTACAAGTCAGTAATTGGACCAGAGGAGTTCTTTTGGCCTTTTCTGTCATTCTAAAATTCACTCAAGAGATAAGGAAAAATACTTAGTAACAACAGCAGAAAAGGTGTAATATTTTTCCAGAAATATTTTCCAGGAATCTTTGTTGCATGCAGTTCCATGTTCCTACTTGTAAGGTATCACTTGGGCCAGGAAGTAATTGTATTCATATTTAGTTCAAAGTTGGGATTTATTCTCACTTGAATCCTAACAATTTTAGACTTATTTTTGGGCCATGTCCACATGATCTGGTAAAATAGATTGAGACTCATCAGCCTTGACTGATTTGGACTTGTCAGCACACTCCTAAGGAATGTGTTCTGTTGTGGATTGTGTGCCTGTGTGTGTACCTTCCATTTGTTATTTTTATTTTCATTTTGATTGGATTCCCTAGGGTCATTAGTAGTCAGGTTTCCATCATTTCTGTCTGTCTTTGGAACTGAACCATCTTCAGGAACAATAGTGGGACATCACCAAAGACTTGCCATGTAGAATTCACTTCCTATCATCATTCTGTCATCAAGAGCATGCCTGTTGGACTATATGCTTTCAAGTGCAGTAGACAAACACTCATTTTACAGAGAAGTAAATGTGAGTATAAACTGTTCCGTTGAGCTTTTCTTGCGTTTCTTTTCTGTCAATGTGAATTGAAGGGTTAAGTTTTCAGCTCATAACNGGACTATATGCTTTCAAGTGCAGTAGACAAACACTCATTTTACAGAGAAGTAAATGTGAGTATAAACTGTTCCGTTGAGCTTTTCTTGCGTTTCTTTTCTGTCAATGTGAATTGAAGGGTTAAGTTTTCAGCTCATAACTTTTTTTTTTAAATAAGTATGGTTTCGCACATAATTAAAGATACACTTGAGGCAAAAATAGGAAACTCACATTTCATGTAAATGAAACCTCAAAGCTGTTTGGAATGTGGAGACCAAGATAATTACAAAATCCATCATGCAGAAACACTGCAAATACAGATAATTCAATGTGTTACCCAGTTATCAGTTTCTCTTAATTTATCACTGAGAGAAAAGCAAATTGAATATTTGGTAGCTAACCTCATTTTTCCTGTACTAGTAATTGTTTAAAAATCAAGTTCAAAACACTTTGAGCATTAACACTGGGAAAATATAAAGCACCAAAACGTAAAATAATAATAAAATAAAATAATATGTTGTTTATGCTGGAACCTCACATACATGATGCCAAAAAGTGGGAATGAAAAATTAAAAAAAAATTATTTGATAATCTTGATTTATGGGCAGAAGGTGAAACATTGTTTCTGATGTGCCTTTGAGGGTGTTTCTGGAAGAGATTAGCATTTGAACAGTAAATTCGGTAAAGCAGATTGTCCTTACTGATGCAAATAGGCATCACTCAACTGTTTGATGTCCTGCAAAGAACAAAAAGGTGGAGGAAGGCACATTTGCTGTGCACTTGAGCTGGGATGTCCGTCTGCTGCCATCATGCATTGGAACCCCTGGATCTTGGGTCTTCCGGCTCAGACTAGGGTTTGCACCGTGGGCTCCCCTGGTTTTCAGGGCCTTTGGATTTGGATAAAAACTATACCATCAGCTTTCCTGGGCTTTGAGCTCTTGGATGGCAAATCCATGGAACTTTTCAGCCTCTATAACTATGGGAGCCGGTCCTTCATAATAAATCTCTTTCTGCATAATTATGTATCTCCTGTTGGCCCTTTCTCTGGAGAATCCTGTCTAATATACTAGTTGAAAAGGCAGTAAATTTAAAATTTAGTATGTATTGCCACATTGCCATCCCTAAAAGGTAGACTGCCGTTTTCATTCTCACTAAAAGAAAGGCTACCCATTTCCCCACAGCCTTGCTGATACTGAATTTTATGAAATATACATCATTTTGCTTTTCTTGTAGATGACATTTTGTATGTCTTTGGTGTTTTGTATTTATTTAATTTTTAATGTAATTTAACATCTTTGGTGGGTTTGTTAGCCACTGATGTATCTTTTTCTATAAATTCCTTTAGTGTATTCTTTGCTGATTTATTTTCTGTTTAGTTTACTCTTTTCTGTTGATTTTTAAGAATTCTTTGTCTAGTAAGATGTTTATTATTTTGTCATAACAAATATACCTTTTATTTTCTTTCTGTATTTCTAATTTTTTTGGTACTTTAGCTCTAAAGGTAGTTTTCATTTAGTAGTCACTTTTATCAGTTTTTCTTTATGAGTTTTGGATTTTATGTCATCTTTTAAAAGGTCTTCCCATTCCAAGAATATAAATATATTCATCTGTATTTTCTTCTGGTACTTTCATGATTGATTGTTTTCTACCTTTTGGCATTTGGTTTAGTCAGGATTATTGGAGAAGGCAATGGCACCCCACTCCAGTACTCTTGCCTGGAAAATCCCATGGACGGAGGAGCCTGGTGGGCTGCCGTCTATGGGGTTGCACAGAGTCAGACACGACTGAAGCGACTTAGCAGCAGCAGTGGTTGTAACTTCTTTGCAGAAGGGTGAAACTAGCATTTTCAGTGTGAAAAGACAGCTTTTCTCCACTGATTCATCAAGTAGAAATAGTCATGATCAAGACATTTGGGGTGATGATGAAAACTCCATTTAAAGTCAAGAGGTGTTATGGATAACACAACTTGACGTGTGTGTGTGTGTGTGTGTGTACTTTATATCTACTTCAGAGTCACACTGGTTGCATTTTACTTTGTCAATGTTGGTCTTTAATGTCTAGGCCTCCTACAGTGTATGCTAGATTTTTAAACTGTGGAAACCGCTATTGCTTTGTCTTCCACGGGGCTAATAGCCTAGTGGTACTGAACTCTGTCTTTATAGGTAATAGCAATAAAAGGGGAAATTGTTACATCTCTTAAAGGGAGAAACAAAACTATATTAGCTGATTGATTCGACAGTCCATGTGAGGCTGTCTGGGGTGGCACAGTGGAAAAGAATGTGCCTGCCAATGCAGGAGAACCAGGAGATCCGGCTTAGGTCCCTGAGTCAGGAAGATCTCCTGGAGGAGGAAATGGCAACCGACTCCAGGATTCTTGCCTGGAAAAATTCTATGGACAAAGAAGCCTGGTGGAATACAGTCCATAGGGTCCCAAAAGAGTTGGGCACAACTGAACACATGTGCACATGAGGCTGTTTGGCAAGACACCTGGTATTTCCATGATGCAGTTGGGTCATCTCTGAACACCCATTCATTTAATTGTGGTTGAGCTGGCTTCATTGGTTACCAGATGAAAGGCTTTGGCCAAGTTGGTAAGTCTCCATTTCCATGTTAAAAAAAAAGGAAATTTTAACACCTCGTGGGGTTTTTAGGAAAACTAAAGGAACAATGTGTGAAGAACTCTTGTCACAGCACTTGGCACATAGTGACTGTCGCCATCACTGTGTTCTTTTCTCTCTCTGTTATGTCTGTACTGATGGTGGTCTTATCTTTATTTCTCAGTAATGTATTAACATGCGGTGAAAAACCATCATGGCTACCACCTCCAAATGTAATTCCCAGATGCCTTTAGAAATGAACTGTATTTAAAAGATGATTAGTAAACACTCTGAGTTTATTTTTGCCACCCCGAAAAAAAAAAAAAATAACCTTTCATTTTATACAAATTCAGAAAGCCTGTCTGCGCATCATTTTTGAAACAGAAAAATAATGTTGATATTTAGTAGTATGGATATTTAGCCATGACTGTGATGCAGTGAGGTTAACAATTTTGATAACAATGTTTGGCTTTTTTGTTTTGTTTAATGCCTGCAAAATTATCCTGCCTACGGCTCCCAGAGGCCCTTCCCATACAGCATGTTCTGTAATCGTACCACTGATCTAATAAACATCTATCTCTTACTGTAATAAACTCTCTTTGTGAACAGCCTCATTAATGTGCTGAAATAATGGACCCCAGGGTATTTCCAGCAATTTCATTGTAGCTCCAAAGTGAGCTGGCCTGACGGCACTGTTGGTGGGAAACATGCCACTTCAGCTCCAATGAGTGAGTCTCCTGCAGTGTCACAGATCACAGACGTGCAAGGGGCAGAGCCTCCCAGGACAGCTGCTTTAGGGGCAACAGAATCCTACAGCCTAATACTTCAGACCACCAGTCTCATTTTAATTCTGGATCAGTCTCTTTGAATAAATGAACCATTAGTTTGTGAAGCTGAGACTTTGCCGTGTGGAATTTATGCACATTGTCTGGATAATAAAGCCATAACTATGATTAACCAGTTTTATGCAGAGAATTTTCTTCTTCCAGTTGTAAAAATTGCCTGGTTTGGTAAGTTTTTACTGTTAGGAAGTGGTTTTTAAATTTTATTAGCTTGGTAATTTTACTATAAAATATCCATTCATTTATTGGAAATAAAATCCATTTTTAGAGATGAACGTATTATCACCTATGAGTTTTCCTTTGGAGTATATTCTCTACCTCAAACCTCTGCTATTTAAATACAAGCTTTGCAGAAAGGGATTATTTTAGCATAAAGAGGACTCCAGGTATTTTTCAATATCCTGGATTCAGCAAACAGTCATTTTTGCAGTTTTTGCAGAATTCTAAACTATAATTCTATAAAACATTTTTTAAAATTCAGGTCTATTTCTGCATTATTTGATGGTCATAATAAATTACGATGGTCTCTTGTAGAAACTATTAAATGCTACCTTAGTCCTTCTTACCTTCTCCAGCCATTGTCATTTGTTATAGTGAATCTTGTATTTGCCTTTTGTGAGTTAGTGAGGGTCATTACAGAGGGTACCCAGGAAATTGCCCCTCTTTAAAGTTTTAGGGATATTTATCTTTCTCTTTCTGACTTACTTCACTTTGTATAAATACTGTCTAGGTTCATCCGTGTCTGTACAAATGACCAGTTTGTTCATTTTTAAGGCTGAATAATGTGTACCGCTGGAGAAGGCAATGGCACCCCACTCCAGTACTCTTGCCTGGAAAATCCCATGGACGGAGGAGCCTGGTAGGCTGCAGTCCATGGGGTCGCTGAGTCAGACACGACTGAGCAACTTCACTTTGACTTTTCACTTTCATGCATTGGAGAAGGAAATGGCAACCCACTCCAGTGTTCTTGCCTGGAGAATCCCAGGGATGGCGGAGCCCAGCGGGCTGCCATCTGTGGGGTCGCACAGAGTCGGACACGACTGAAGCAACTTAGCAGCAGCAGCAGCAATGTGTACCGCATCTTCTTTATCCATTCCTCTGTTGATGGACATTTAGGTTGCTCCCACATCTTGACTATTATAAATAGCGCTACTATGAACATTGAGGTGAGTGTATGTTTTTTGAAGTATGGTTTCTCTCAGTATAT
This sequence comes from Cephalophus harveyi, assembly GCA_006410635.1. Lineage (NCBI taxonomy): Eukaryota > Metazoa > Chordata > Mammalia > Artiodactyla > Bovidae > Cephalophus > Cephalophus harveyi. The sequence continues at coordinate 90,732 of SJYT01039782.1, forward strand.
GCTCAGGATTGATGCATATATGTGAAATCTAGAAAAATGCATAGATGATCTTATTTGTAGAGCAGAAATAGAGACACAGATAGAGAACAGGTGTGTGGATACCGAGAGGGAATGGGGGTGGTGAATTGGCAGACTGGAGTTGACACATATACACTATTGATACTACGTATAAAATAAAACTGATGAGAATATACTATATACCACCGGGCACTCTGCAACAAGTGCCTTGTGTGTGTCCACTTAACACATCACTACTAACGCCCCAAATTAGATGTAATTATTTTATATTGTTAGGTTAATTATGTTCCTATTATGGCTTGCAGTTGTAATTATCTTTTATTTCTTGTCTGGCTATTCACTGTGAAAACTAATAAACATCTTTTACTATTGTGATTATGTAACTATTATTCATTTTAATACCATTGCATCATGATCGGTCAACCAGAATACAATAGAATTCTGTAACGTGAAACTACAATTTAAGAGAACCTGTAGTCACTTTTTCTGCTGGAATCAAGATTGCCGGGAGAAATATCAATAACCTCAGATATGCAGATGACACCACCCTTATGGCAGAAAGTGAAGAGGAGCTAAAAAGCCTCTTGATGAAAGTGAAAGAGGAGAGCAGAAAAGTTGGCTTAAAGCTCAACATTCAGAAAACGAAGATCATGGCATCTGGTCCCATCACTTCATGGGAAATAGATGGGGAAACAGTGGAAACAGTGTCAGACTTTATTTTTCTGGGCTCCAAGATCACTGCAGATGGTGACTGCAGCCATGAAATTAGAAGACGCTTACTCCTTGGAAGAAAAGTTATGTCCAACCTAGAACTGAACTGAACTGTAGTCACTTTTTAAAATTCAGATGCATATTAGAATTATCTTGTAACTTTTCTGAAAAATATAAAATGCCCAGGTATTTTTTTTTTCCCTCCAAATCTTCAGATGTGATTTAGTTTGTTTTCCAATTTCTCTCTTTCTTCAGTTGTTCTTTCTCAAGCCCTTATCAAGTGTAGTAAGCAGAAAGGCTTTTGTGTACATATATATAAATAATATGTATAATATGTATATTTTAGAAAACTTATGAATTTTTGCTCAGCTAAAAAATTTATGACATTTTGGTTCCACTTGTTTAACTTAATATGACTAGAATGCTAGATTTCTAATTTGTATTCACTCAAAATTTTGATATAATTCTGTTAATTCTGGCATCTAGTATCACTGCTAAGGTCTAGAAGGCTTATTATTTTAGGGATTTAAAAAAAATTTTTCAGTGAGGCTTGAAACTTCTAATTCTGAAAATACAAGAAATACGATGTTGTAAAACAACAAGATTAACATGATCCAGTATTAACTGAAGTACAGATTTTTCTTCAAATTTCACAAAATTTTATGCTAGTGTCCATTATTTGTTTTCATACCTTATTTAAGATTCTACATTTCATTTAGTTACACTGAGCAACTTTCAGTTCAGTTCAGTCACTCAGTTGTGTCCAACTCCTTGCGACCCCATGAATCGCAGCACGCCAGGCCTCCCTGTCCATCACCATCTCTCAGAGTTCACTCAGACCCGCGTCCATCGAGTCCGTGATGCCATTCAGCCATCTCATCCTCGGTCGTCCCCTTCTCCTCCTGCCCCCAATCCCTCCCCGCATCAGAGTCTTTTCCAACGAGTCAACTCTTCGCATGAGGTGGCCAAAGTACTGGAGTTTCAGCTTTAGCATCAGTCCTTCCAATGAACACCCAGGACTGATCTCTTTCAGGATGGACTGGTTGGATCTCCTTGCAGTCCAAGGGACTCTCAAGAGTCTTCTCCAACACCACAGTTCAAAAGCATCAATTCTTCGGTGCTCAGCCTTCTTCACAGTCCAACTCTCACATCCATACATGACCACTGGAAAAACCATAGCCTTGAGCATCTTTTAGCATGCAACAAATTCTGATAAATTCTCTGTTCGTTTTTATTCTGTTACACAGTATTTTCTACTTTTCCTTGTTATGGTTTCTTAGATACTCCCATCATTTAAAAGTAGGCATTTAATTTCCAAATACATGGAGTTAAGTATCTTTGATATTAATTGCTCATTTCAAAGCTTTCTTCTCTGTAGTTAGTTACCCTCTGAGTTTTTTCAGTTTTCTAACTTTATTGAGGCTTTTAATGGCTAAGTCAAGGATCTCTCTTGGTAAATGTCACATTGCACTTGAAAATATGTGGGTTATTTTCAAATATTGTTTGATACTGATTTCTACATAATTCCACAGTGGTAAGAGAGCAGACTCTGTATAATTTCAATACCTTTAGACCGTGAAATTTTTGCACCTTGTTTTATGTCCCTGGTTGTATTCCAGTGTCTCCTGGTTTATAATATATGAGAGTTTGAATAAAATTTGTATCCTACTGCTTATGTAAAAATTATATGCTGTGCTGTGCTTAGTTGCTCAGCTGTGTCTGACTCTTTGCAACCCCATGGGCTGTAGCCCGCCAGGCTCCTCTCTCTATGGAGATTCTCCAGGCAAGAATACTGGATGGGTTGCCATGCCCACCTCCAGGGGATCTTCCCAACCCAGGGATCGAACCCAGGTCTCCCGCATTGCATGCGGATTCTTTACCATCTGAGCCTGGCAAGCTGGTGAAAATTGTATAAGTCTTTCACAGGCAAGCCTGTGAAAATTGTATAAGTCTTAATAATGTTGAATTGGTTCATTGCTCTTCAGGTCTACTCTGTCCTTCTATTCTGTCCATTCTATTAAGTTTTGAGAGTTTGATACTGAAACTTCAAATAAAAATCTGAATTTATCTACTTAAAAATAATTGTAATATATAGTGGAACTATGTGTAACTTTGTTCTGTGTTTACCAAGTCTCCCACAAATGTGTTATAATAATCTTTCAATAATTTAAAAAATCAAAAAGAAATATAATTTAGAGAAACAAAAAGTCAAGAGTCAAGGATTGTAAAAATGCTCTAGGAGACATTCAAAGAACAAAAGTTCAAAAAAGAAAACCATAATTATAGAATATAAAAATCCAATAAAAAGACAAAATAGCACATTGAGCAAAGCTAAATGGATAATGAAGATGACGAATTCAAGAAAACTTTTTTTTACAAAGGTCAAAAAGAAAAGGCAGATTGCCAATCAACATTCCAATCATTCTGACAGTGGCTCCTTCAGGAGTATTAATAGAAACCAGAAGATGATGGAGTGCTTCATAAAAGGTCTGAGAAATAATGATGAACTTTGAAGTATCTGTTAAACTAAATAATTATTTTCACACACACACACACATACAAGACATTGTTACCAATAGACCTGCAACTTAAAAAATAGTTGCTGATAAACTCAGTATACTGGATAAATCAGGATTTGGAGGAGAGTTAAGGGTATGCAGAGGAGCTTAAAACTGCATTTGTTGGATCATCAGTAATTATCTTGCAATACTCCATAGATCTTTATGTTTGACTAACTTCATCTCAATTTAAAAAGTGATTATAGTATGAGAAAATAGATAATAAAAACACCACAATGTTACTAATGACGATTTAAGAATACTGTCTAAGAATTTAAAGGAAGAAAAGTAGATGAGGGGACTTCCTTGGTGGTCCTGTGACTAAGACTCCGCACTCCCAATGCAGGGCGCCTTGGTTCCATCCCTGCCTAGGGCACTAGACCCCACATGCTGCAACTAAGAGTCTGCATGCTACAACCGGACTGAAAGTGTTAGTCGCTCAGTCGTGTCCAACTCTTTGTGAACCCATGGACCCCTGCCAGGCTTCTCTGTCCACTGCATTTCCCAGGCAAGCATACTGGAGTAGGTTGTCGTTTCCTTATCCAGGGGATCATCCCAACCCAGGGATCGAACCTGGGTCTCCTGCATTGAAGGCAGATTCTTTACCATCTGAGCCACCTGGGAAGCCCACAACTAAAATATCCCGAAACTTAAAAGGTCCCACATTCCACAACTCAGACCCAGCACAGCCAAAGTAATTATGTTTTTTATGAAGAAGGGAAGACCAGAGCATTTACAAGGAAGGCGAGCTTGTGCGTCTTAAGTGGGGAAGTGTCTCAGTGGTTGGAGAGTATTAAGAGCCATAAAGGGGAGACAAAACAAGAACGAACAGACAGTTCCAGTGATGCATATGTATAAAATATAAAACAGATTCCATGCAGGATACTGGATGCTCGAGGCTGGTGCACTGGGACGACCCAGAGGGATGGTACGGGGAGGGAGGGAGGGAGAGGGATTCAGGATGGGGAACACGTGTATACCTGTGGCGGATTCATGTTGATGTATGGCTAAACCAATACAATATTGTAAAGTAATTAGCCTCCAATTAAAATAAATAAATTTATATTAAAAAATAATAAGCAGAAACATTTAAAAAAAAACTTAGAATCAACTTGTTGGTTTCTACCAAAACAAACAAACAAACAAAAAAACCCTATTGGGATTTTGACTGGGATTATGTTTAGTCTTAATTTGGAGAGAATGGCATTTTAACAAAATTTTCTTCCCACTCATGAATATGGTGTATCCCTTCACTTATTTGGGTCCTCTTTAATTTATCTCAACAATATTTTGTATTTTGAAGTGTATAGGTCTTTCATCTTTTGTCAGATTTATCCCTGAATATTTCAGTTTTTTGGATGTTATGGTACATGATATTATTTTTTTGTGAGTCCCTATTATATTTATTGATGGACATTTAGGTGGTTTATAGTTTTTTCAGTTACAGCAGTGCAGTGACTAATTTGTACATGCAAATATACTCACATCTGATTATTTCCCTTAAATTTTTTTTATTGTAGTTGCTATGCAGTATTATATTGATATCATAGTATAGGTATACAATATAGTGATTCATAATTTTTAAAGGTTTATTCCATTTATATTTATTGTAAAATATTGGTTATATTCCCCACATTGTACAATATATCCTTATAACTTATTTCATACAGAATAGCTTGTACCTCTGAATTTCCCACTCATATATTGGCTCTCACCCCTACCCTTTCCCCATTGGTAAACACTAGTTTTTTCACTAGTTTTTCTCCATATTTGTGAGTCTGTTTCTTTTTTGTTGTATTAACTAGTCTGTTGTATTTTTAAGATTCTGCATAAAAGTGATATCATACTGTATTTCCTTTCTCTGACTTATTTCACTGAGCATAATACCCTCCAAGTCCATCCAGGTTGCTGCAAATGGCAAATTTCATTCTTTGTATGGCCAAGTAGTGTTCCATTGGCATGTGTATGTGTATGTATCTCTGCGTGTATATATATGTGTGTGTGTGTATATATAGTGCATCTTCTTTATCCATTCATTTGTTGATGGACATGTAGGTTTCTTTTGTACCGTGGCAATAGCAAATATTGCTGCTATGAACTTTGGGTTGCATTTATCTTTTCCATTTAGTGTTTTTGCTTGTAACCTTTACACTCATTTTTGGACTCCAGTGGATTGTTTGTGAATTCCACTGAATTTTCTACATTGAGAATCATGTCTTCTGCAAATAAGCAGTTAAGTCTTCTTTTCCGATCTGAATTTCTTATATTTATTTATTTGTTTGTTTATTCCTTTTGGCCCGGCTGCACTGGCCAGAACCTCTCCTGTTGAGTGGAAGTAGTGAGAGCCGATGTTCCTCTCTGTCTTCCAGATCAGGGTGAGGCATTCAGTCTCTGAATGTTTTTATCACCTTCTACTCCNTGAATTTCTTATATTTATTTATTTGTTTGTTTATTCCTTTTGGCCCGGCTGCACTGGCCAGAACCTCTCCTGTTGAGTGGAAGTGGTGAGAGCCGATGTTCCTCTCTGTCTTCCAGATCAGGGTGAGGCATTCAGTCTCTGAATGTTTTTATCACCTTCTACTCCTTGTTTGCCAAGTTTTTGTTAGAAACAGGTGTTGCATATTGTTAGATACTTTTTCTATTGAGATGATTGTGTTTTTTCTTTTTAAATTATTAATATGATATTATGGATTGACTGTATCCCTTAAAAAGATGTGTTAAAACCCTCACCCCCACCCCGTGCCTCAGAATGTGACCTTAGTTGGAAGTAGGATCATGTGCAAAGTTGGTTGAGATGAGGTCATCCTGGAATAGCGAGGGCTCCCTGGCCCACTATTACTGGTGTGCTTGTAAGAAGATGGCCATATGAAGCCATAGACACAAGGGAGAATACGTGTGATGATGGAAGCAGAGACTGGAGTTCTGCTGCCACGGGCAAGGCACATCTGGGGCTCTCAGAGGCTGGAGGAGGCAGGAAGGATTCGTGCCTGGAGGCTTCAAAAGAGGCGCTGCTCTGTCCCCTCCTTGATATGAGACTTCCAGTCTCCAGAACCACAAGATCAGTTTTTGTTTTTTAGCCCTCTCAGTTTGTGGTCCTTCATTATGATGGCAACCCTTGGAAATTAATACATATGATATGCTACATTGACTGATTTTTTGGAACATTAAACTGACCTGTATTCCTGGGATACACCCCATTTTGTCAAGAGAGATTATTTTATCATTATCCCTGTCATATTTTGTTGGCTTGGAGTAACTATAATTTTGTTTAGAATTTGTGCATCTGTGTTCATGAGGGATATTGTTTTGTAGTTTACTTTTTTTATATGCTTTTTGTCTTGTTTTGGTATCAGGGTAATGTTGATCTTAGCAGATGAATTGGGAAGTAAGTATTCCCTGCTCTTTGATATTCTGGAAGACTGTGCAGAGTTGTTACTGGTTTTTTGAAAAAGATGTATCAAGACATAACGTATGCCTTTAACCCCTCTAAAGTGTACAATTCACTGCTGTGTAGTGTATCATCACTGTTATCTGATGACAGAACATCTTTGTCACCCCAGCAAAGAATTTCATACTCATGAAAAGTCACTCCCCATACTCTCCCCTCCAAACCCTTGTCACTCACTAATTTGCTTTCTGTTTTTGTAGATTGGCCCGTTCTGGTAATTTCTTATACACTGAACTATAATATGTGGCCTTTCTTTGAGTATTTTGTTTTTCTGAGGTCCACTCATGTTTCTAGCTTGAAATATAAGTACTTCCTTCTTTGTGTTGGTGAATAGTCTTCCACTGTATAGATGTACAGTATTTGTTTATCCATTTATTGATGGACATTTGGGTTGTTTGCACTTTTTGGCAATTTTGAGTTAAGGCTGCTTTTAGCAATTGTGTAAAACTTTTGTGTCAATATATGCTTTCTTTCTCTTGAGTATGCATCTAGGAGTAGAAGTGCTCAGTCCTGAGGTCAGCCTATGTTTAACCTTTTGAGAAAATACAGTGTTTTCCAAAGCTGCCATTAGCACCAGCAGTGTATCAAGGTTCTAGTTTCCCCACACCCTCGCCGACACTTGTCATTATCTGTATTTTTAATTATAGCCATTGTAGTGGGTGTGAAGTGGTATCTCAAGGTGGTTTTGATTTGCATTTCCCCACTGGGAGTAGGAGGAAAAGGGGACGACAGAGGATGAGATGGCTGAATGGCATCACTGACTTGATGGACGTAAGTTTGGGTGAACTCTGGGAGATGGTGATGGACAGGGAGGCCTGGCGTGCTGTGATTCATGGGGTCGCAAAGAGTCGGACACGAGTGAGCGACTGAACTGAACTGATGGGTAATGATGTCGAATGTTTTTTCCTGTGCTTATTGCCCATTTGTATACCTTTTTGGGAAAAATGTCTTTTTTTCTTTGCCCTTTAAAAAATTAAGTTATTTGTCTTATTATTGCTGAGTTGTAAGATATTTTAAGGCTATGATTTTTCCTGTGGTCATGTATGGATGTGAGAGTTGGACTGTGAAGAAGGCTGAGCAATGGACGTGAGTCTGAGTGAACTCCGGGAGTTGGCGATGGACAGGGAGGCCTGGCGTGCTGCAATTCATGGGGTTGCAAAGAGTTGGACACGAATGAGCGACTGAACTGAACTGAACTGATGCTAGTACTACATTGACTGGATTATGGTAGCTTTGGAGCAGAATTTGAAATTGGGAAATGTGAGCCTTCCGAATTTATTCTTTTTTAAGATCATTTTGGCTATTAGTGTCTTGCATTTCTATATGAATTTTAGGATCAGCTTATCAAATTTCTGCAAAAATAATCCAGCTGCAGCTCTGAATGCTTTTTATCTGCAGATCAGTTTGGGGCATATTGACAACCTAATAATATTAACTCTTCTGATCCTTGAACGTGACATGTTTTGCTGTTTATGTACCTTCTTTAACGTTTTCCTAGAATATTTCAGCTTTCAAGTCAAGTACTTCTTTTAACTTCAGTTTTAAATATTCTTTTTGATGCTATTGTAATGCAGTTGTTTTCTTTGCTTCCTTTTTACATTCTTCATTGCTAGTGTGCAGACATACAATTGATTTTTGAATATTGATCTTGTATTCTGCCCCTTTGGTGAACTTGTTTATTTTTGATAGTTCTTTAGTGGATTCCCTAGTATTTTCTATATGGAAGAGTATGTCATCTGCAAATAGAGTTTTCCTTTCTGGGTGATTTCTACTTATTTTCCTTGCTTAATTGCCATAACTGAAACTTCCAATATAATGGTGAATATAAATGGCAAGAATGGACATCTGTCTTGTTCATGATCTTAAACCATGGTAAGTATGGTGTCAGCTGTAAATTTTGCCCCAGATACCCTTTATCAATACGAGAAAGTTCTCTTCTATTTATAATTTGTTGAGTGTTTTTTAATACTAAAAGGGTTTTTAATTTTGTGAAATGCTTATTCTGTGACCATTGAAAGGCTCACATAATTTTTGTCTTTTATTCTATTCATTTTGCACATAGCATTGATTGATTTTTAGATGCTAAACTAGCCTTTCATTCCTATGATAAATTCCTCTTGGTCGTGATGTATAATCCTTTAATATGTTGCTGAATTTGGTTTGCGAACACTTTGTTGAAGTTTTCGCATCTATATTCGTGTTTGTCTGATTGTGGTATCAGGGTAATACTGGCCACTAGACCATTCCAGTGTCACCTAAATCAAATCCCTTACTGTATTATACAGTGGAAGTGACAAATAAATTCAAGGGATTAGATCTGGTAGAGTGCCTGAAGAACTATAGACAGATGTTCATGACATTGTACAGGAGGAAGCGGTCAAGATCATCTCCCCAAAAAAAGAAATGCAAAAAAGCAAGATGGTTTCCTGAGGAGGCCTTACAAATAATTGAGAAAGGAAAAGAAGTGAAAGGCAAAGGAGAAAAGGAAAGATATAACCATTTGAATGCAGAGTTCCAAAGAATAGCAAGGAGAGAAAAGAAAGCCTTCCTCAGTGACCAGTGTAACATTTCATACAAAGATGAGCACAATAAAGGAGAGAAATGGTATGGACCTAAAAGAAGATATTAAGAAGAGATGGCAAGAATACCCAGAAGAACTATACAAAAAAGATCTTCCTGACCCAGATAATGATGGTGGTGTGATCACCTACTTAGAACCAGACATCCTGGAGTGCAAAGTCAAGTGGGCATTAGGTATCATCACACTAACAAAGCTAGTGGAGGTGATGGAATTCCAGTTGAGCTATTTCAAATCCTGAAAGATGATGCTGTGAAAGTGCTGCACTCAATATGCCAGCAAATTTGGAAAACTCAGCAGTGGCCACAGGACTGGAAAAGGTCAGTTTTCATTCCAATCCAAAAGAAAGGCAATGCCAAAAAATGTTCAAACTACCACATAATTGCACTCATCTCACACGCTAGCAAAGTAATACTCAAAATTCTCCAAGCCAAGCTTCAACAGTATGTGAACCTTGAACTTTCATATGTTCAAGCTGGATTTAGAAAAGGCAGAGGAACCAGAGATCAACTTGCCAACATCCACTGGATCATCAAAAAAGGAAGAAAGTTCCAGAAAAACATCTACTTCTGCTTTATTAACTATGCCAAAGCCTTTGACTGTGTGGATCACAACAAGCTGTGGAAAATTCTTAAAAGAGATGGGAATACCAGACCACCTGACCTACCTCCTGAGAAATCTGTATGCAGGTCAAGAAGCGACAGTTAGAACTGGACATGGAACAGCAGACTGGTTCCAAATCGAGAAAGGAATACGTCAAGGCTGTATATTGTCACCCTGCTTATTTAACTTATATGCAGAGTACATCATGTGAAATGCCGGGCTTGATGAAGCACAAACTGGAAACAGAATTACCAGGAGAAATATCAATAACCTCAGATACGCAGATGACACCACCCTTATGGCAGAAAGCAAATAAGAACTAAAGAGCCTCTTCATGAAAGTGAAAGAGGAGAGTGAAAAAGTTGGCTTAAAACTCAACATTCAAAAGACATCTTAAGATCATGGCATCCAGTCCCATCACTTCATGGCAAATAGATGGGGAAACAATGGGAACAGTGAGAGACTTTATTTTGGGGGGCTCCAAAATCACTGCAGATGGTGACTGCAGCCTTGAAATTAAAAGACACTTGCTTCCTTGGAAGGAAAGCTATG
>SJYT01039782.1:101346-222480 GCA_006410635.1 Cephalophus harveyi
TCTTGCTGCTGCTGAGTCACTTCAGTCATGTCCGACTCTGTGCGACCAGATAGACGGCAGCCCACCAGGCTCCCCCATCCCTGGGATTCTCCAGGCAAGAACACTGGAGTGGGTTGCCATTTCCTTCTCCAATGCATGAAAGTGAAAAGTGAAAGAGAAGTCGCTCAGTCGTGTCCAACTCTTAGCGATGCCATGGACTGCAGCCCACCAGGCTCCTCCGTCCATGGGATTTTCCAGGCAAGAGTACTGGAGTGGGGTGCCATTGCCTTCTCCGATGCCAACCTAGACAGCATATTAAAAAGCAGAGACATTTCTTTGCCGACAAATGTCTGTCTAGTCAAAGCTATGATTTTTCCAGTGGTCATGTATTGGATGTGAGAGTTGGGCTACAAAGAAAGCTGAGTGATGAAGAAATGTTGCTTTTGAAGTGTGGTGTAGGAGAAGACTCTTGAGAGTACCTTGGACTGCAAAGAGATCCAACCAGTCCGTCCTAAAGAAAATCAGTCCTGAATATTCCATTGGAAGGACTGATGCTGAAGCTGAAACTCCAATACTTTGGCCACCTGATGTGAAGAACTGACTCCTTGGAAAAGACCCTGCTGCTGGGAAGGATTGAATGCGGAAGGAGAAAGGGACGACAGAGGATGAGATGGTTGGATGGCATCACTGACTCGAGCCTGAGAAAGCTCCGGGAGTTGGTGCAGGACCGGGAAGCCTAGCATGCTATGGTCCATGGGGTTGCAAAGAGGAGGACACGACTGAGCGACTGAACTGAACTGAAATACTCCCCACACAGAATGAGTTTGGAACTGTCCATTTTCTTTAGCTTTCTGAAAAAATGTGTATAGACTTGGTATTACATCTTCCTTGAATCTTTGGTAGGATTTGCCATCAGTGCCATCTAAGCCTATAGTTGTCTTGATAGAAAGGTTTTTAACCAGAAATTCATTTTCTCTAATAGATAAAATACCGTCCAGGCTATCAGTTTCTTCAGCGTGAGCTTTCCCTTGCTCTCTTCTCTCTAGTACTTTGGCCTATGAACTCTAGCTGCTTGGTTTTCTGAGACTTTTCACTCTGTCTCCTCAGTTTGAAAAATCTGCTGGTACCCACCTCAGTTGCTGTCTCTCTTCGGCCTGAAGACCTCTTATGTCTCTAACCTGGGAGAGGAGTAGTACTCACTTCAGTTATTTGGCATCACTGTGCTACGTTGCCTTGTCTCTGGTATCTTAGAAACCATTGTTTCATATATTTCATGTATGTTTCTTCAAACAGTTGGGTATATCCTTATTCTGTTATTCCAGGGAGATTTTATACCATCACCATCTTTTCTGTAGTGGCGGGGCAGGGCTCACACACACACAAACACAAACATCAATTTTACAAGAATCCAACAAATAAGCCATCTTTGGAGTTACTACTTATGATAAGCATCCTCCCATCATCTCAGCAATGAAGCCAACCTAACTCATAAATGAACAAATGTTACAGTAGATTGAAGCAGAAGCATGAATACCTGTGCCTGTCTCACTGGCTACTCAAAGGCTATGAAAATAGAGAAAGCCTCAAATATCTTATAATCATGGGAGAGCGGAAGAAGAAGCTGTTAATGGAAAAGAAATCTCATGCAGTTACTCAATGATAGAAAGCAGATGGAACTGAGTCAAAATCTAGTGAAGAAACCTATTACCCAGAACATACAGAGGAGAAAACTAAGCAGAAGGTAGGAACAGATGCTGTTGATCTGTAAACTTCAAGTGGAAGACTGCTGGAGGCCCTAGACTCCTACCCGGCTATCAGAAGGTGGGTATTTAGAACTGGCAGGCCAGTCAGGCCCCTTCCCTTATTCATTGTGCTCAGCTTTCTTCCAGCTTAATATGTCAAGGTCTGCACTGTGAAGAGGATGAGCCAGCTATCTGGTGTGATTTCTAAGATGGGGTCATTACTTAGAAAGAAGCATTTCAGAGTTTGAAGAAATCACAGAGAAGATTTGAAGAAATCACAGGGAAAGCAGCATGAAGAAACAGATATACACAAATGCAAAGGAAATTGGAGCCATCTGTCTGTACTAATCTGCCCTCTCTTTCATTCATAAAATAGAATGCCAGGGACCACCAGACATTTGGGGAAGCCTGATAGCCTGAAGCAGAGAAACCAAGGTGAGCAAACAGCTGAGCCCAAAAGAGACAAAGTTGATAGGCAGTGTAACAGGTTGAATTGTGTCCCCCCCCAAAAAATGAGATGTTGAAGTCCTAACTCCCAGCACCTCAGAATATTAAAGCTTGTTTGAAAACACTGACATTCCAGATGAGGTCAGACTCAACTAAGAGTGCATCGCTACTCCAATATGACTAGCGTTTTATTAGAAGACAACCATGTGAAGACAGGAGACTCACAGGAGAATTCCATGGGATGACGGAGGCAGAGAGAGGAGCCATGCAGCCACAAGCTAAGGAAAGCCCGGCATCTCCAGAAAATCACCAGATGCCGGAAAGAAGCAAGGGAACATTCTTCTTTGGGTTTCAGAGGCAGCAAGGTCCTGCTCTTTGATTTTTAAGCTTCTAGCTTCCAGAGGTGTGAGGTAATACATTTCTGTTGTTTATGCCACCCAGTTTGTGGTACTTTTTATGTCAGCCCTAAGGAACTAATACTGGGAGAATTTAATAATTCTTATCAAAAACATAAAATGTTCAGATAACCCCACAGGAAGGTTAAAAAAAAAGGGATCAGGAAAGTAAATGGGGAATAAATAGAAGACAAGTAATAAAATTGTATGTTAGAGTTAACCCCTAGCATTTTTATGTTATTTATCTTAAAAATGTAAATGATCTAAAGGCACCAATTAAAAGATAGAGATGACTAGAGGGGATAACAAAACACGATCCAACATTATGTTGTCTACAAAAATCTCACTTCAAATATAATGATACAGACAGGTTGAAAGTAAAAGGTTGCAAACTATATATGTTGAAAATATTAATTTTTAAAAAGTAGGAGTGGCTATCTTAACGTATAGGTTAATTTCCTGGTTGTGATCTTGTACTAGAGTTATGCAAGCTGTTTCCATTGGGGAGGTCGGATGAAGTGTGTATGGTATCTCTCTGTATTATTTCTTATAATGGCATATGAACCTGCCAATGTCTCAAAATAAGATTCATTCACATGCAAAAGAATGAAGTTGGTTCTCTACTTATATGCAAAGATTAAAATGGAAAGACCTAAATGTAAAAGCTAAACTATAAAGTTCTTAGAAGGAAAAATGTAAGCGCTAAAACTGTAAAAATTCTTAGAAGTGTAAATCTCAGAACTTTGAAATAGCCAATGATTTCTTAGGTTTGACACCAAAATCACAAGCAATAAAATGAATAGGTAAATTGGACTTTATCAAAATAAAAAATATTTTGTGCTTCAAAGGACACTGTCAAGAAAGTGAAAAGACAATCCACAGAATGGGAGAACAGTTTTGAAATGTGTATCTGCTGAGGGAATTATATCTAAAATATATAAAGGGAATTGTATTTTAAAAATATAAAGAATACTTACACTTAATTATGATAAGACAAATGACCTAGTTTTAAAAATGAGAAAAGATCTGAGTAAACATTTCTCCAAAGAAGATATACAAATGACCAAAATGCACATGAAAAGATGTTTAGCCTCACTAACCATCAGTTCAGTTCAGTTCAGTTGCTCAGTCGTGTCCGACTCTTTGCGACCCCATGAATCGCAGCACGCCAGGCCTCCCTGTCCATCACCATCTCCCGGAGTTCACTCAGACTCACGTCCATCGAGTCCGTGATGCCATCCAGCCATCTCATCCTCTGTCGTCCCCTTCTCCTCCTGCCCCCAATCCCTCCCAGCATCAGAGTCTTTTCCAATGAGTCAACTGTTCGCATGAGGTGGCCAAAGTACTGGAGTTTCAGCTTCAGCATCATTCCTTCCAACAGGGAAGGACAAATGAAAGACCACCGTGGGTGACCACTCCACACATACTAGGATGTCTGTAATGAGGAAGATAGGTAATGACAAGTGTTGGTGAGGATGTGGGGAACCTGAAGCGCTCATGCTTTGCTGGTGCTAATGGCGGCTTTAAAAAACAGTCTGGCGATTCCTCAGAAAGTTAAACATAGAGTAACTTATTGTGTGACTCAGCAATTTCACTTCCACGTATATACCTGAGAAACAAAACATGTGTGCACAAAAATGTATATGCAGATGTTCACAGCAGCACTCCTCATACTGGTCAAAAGTGAAAACAACTCAAACGCCCATCAGCTGATGAATGGATAAACAAAATATGGCATATCCATTGCATGATAAAAAGAAATGAAATGCCGATACCTGCCACAGCATGGATGAATCCTGAAAACATGCTAAGAGAAAGCAGCCAGTCACAAAGGATTGTATCTTGTATGATTTCAAGTATCTGAAATGTCTAGAATAGACAAATCCAAAGAAAGCAGGTTAGCACTGACTGGGTAGGGAGGAGGAGATGATACAGGGTTTCTTTTTCAGTTAAAATGAAAAAATTCTATAATTGATTCTGGGTGGTGTTTGCACAACTCTGAATATACTAAAAACCATTGAATGATGGATACACGTGAAATCACTAAATTGTATGAGCTAGGAGTTGTATTGGAGAAGGCAATAGCAAGCCACTCCAGTACTCTTGCCTAGAAAATCCCATGGATGGAGGAGCCTGGTAGGCTGCAGTCCATGGGGTCGCTAGAAGTCGGATGCGACTGAGCGACTTCACTTTCACTTTTCGCTTTCACACAATGGAGAAGGAAATGGCAACCCACTCCAGTGTTCTTGCCTGGAGAATCCCAGGGACAGGGGAGCCTGTTGGGCTCCTGTCTATGGGGTCGCACAGAGTCGGACACGACTAAAGCGACTTAGCAGCAGCAGCAGCAGCAGCAGGAGTTGTATCTCAACAAGGCTATTAGAAATAAAACTTTAAAAATTAAAAGATCAAAATGCTTATGGTATGATTATTATTTCATAATATACCTTGTAATATAGAAACAATACTTTCTCTCCCACCTGTTTAGTCAATAATGATTTGGAAACAGTTCAAACCGTTTCTTAATATCTTCTAGGAAGTGGATTTTCCTCAACAAGCTATGTCAACAAGAATATAAGGGTTGTGCCTCGGAAAAATCAGTGTTTCCAGACCCACAGACACACACGCACCTGTATGAACATACGCGTATCTAAATATGCATGTAATATATAATTGGTCCTTTGTCACAGGTCATTCATCACTATGGATTAAAGGAAAGACTGTAGAATTTCCTTCTGATTTTGTGCTGCTAGTCTTGTTTGAGTTACTCTTTACATTTTGAAAAAGATCCATTCACAAGAATATTCAATTAATTAAAGTTTGTACTCAGACTGACACTCTATCTTTTAAGCTGTAATTCTTGAGGAATACCAACATCATCTTCAGTGAAGCTGATGAAGTCCTATTTGTTAATTTTCAGCTTCCTAACGAGGACCCTGAAGTTTTTGAAGTTTCATCCAAGTGTCTGTCTGTACTGGTCCAGTTATATGGAGGGGAAAACCCAGAAAGCCTGTCTCCTGAAAATGCAGAGACCTTCGCTGATTTACTGACATCCAAAGAGGACCCAAAGGACCAGAAGCTTCTGTTGAGGATTCTCAGAAGAATGGTGAGTCTGCACAGAAACTGGGCGGGCGGCCTCAGTGGTAGCCAGAAGACGGGAGTTGTAAGGTTTTTTGACCTCCTTTCAAGAACTCATGATTACCTTTCCCTGTAGTTACCTACTGTTAACATTTATCACATTTCACATATCTATTTGTATGTACACAGAATTTTTGCTGAACTATGAGAGAGTTAGACATATTATTTGTGCTTATCCCTTAATATGTGAATGTGTATTTCCTAATGAAATGGATGTTCTATTAACTATAGTTTTCAAAGTCAGGAAATTTAACATTGATACAAATCTTTTACTAATCTGTCATCCATATTCCAACTTTGTCAGCTGTAGCCATAATGTCCTGTATAGCTTGTTTTCCAATATAGATTCCAGTCCAGCATCATGTATTTTAGTAGACAGATGTACTTAATCCGGGATAGTTCTGTAGCCGTTCTTTGTCTTTTGTGAAGTTTCTGAAGAATGGGCCAGGTATTTTGTAGCATTTCCCCTCCATTTAGGTCTCCCTGCTGTGTTCTGGACAACTAGATTCAGGTAAGTCCCAGAAGAAATCCATCAGATCCAGAAGCTCATGATGTCTATTTGCCGTTTACTGGTGATGTTAGTTTTGATCATTGTTAAATCGATGTGTGGTTATTATTTTTTAAATTTTTTAACAGCTGCAAAATGGAGATTTTCAACCTCACCGTATTTCTAACATCCAGTATTGTACTTTAGGGAAAAAAATCCCTTTTGCACCTTTTATGTTTTGTTTTAAAAAATGTGTGTAGCTGATGTTTGCTTGAAGGTCCTTTTGAAGACTTTTTACAGCAGATCTTGTTCTGCTGGTTTTGAAGGCCATTGTTTACAGTAACTATTGGTGAAGTTAGTTGAGGAGTAGAGGTCTCATTAGTTTGTGTCATGCTTTGGCTTGTCTGTGTTTGCTCACTTCTAGATCCAGTTATTGTGAGGGGTCCTTTAGCAGCAGAGGCTGTGGATGCTCCAGAGAGTTGTCCACAAGACAGTTTTTGTGTTAATTTGGTGAATAGCTGCAGTACAGGATGGAGCAGAATCTCCTTGGCAGGTTATGGGTGACAGAACTAAAGAAGAGATAGAGTTACCCTCCTTGCTGTGACATTTTACCTTTGTAAAAGGTAAAAATAGGTAAGATCTCCCAACCCCAGCAGTGCTTCCTGTCCAGTGGAGCGGCTCCCTGCGTAACACAGTTTAGGTGAGATTCCCAACGTGTAGGATAAATATTTCTGGGCACAGTAGATCTTGGCATGGTAATCCAGCCTAGCACTAGATGACATCGAGTCACATAGTAAGCAGGTATTTCCTCTTCCATTTCATTTTGCTCTTTCTGATGATTTAAAGGTGAAACTCTCAGTTTAGTACTACCGTGTCTTTTAACACGTCTTGAATCTTCCTTTTTTAATAGAGAGTAAGCCTCTCAGATGACCAGCTTTTTCAGTAGAGAGATTTCTTTTTTAAAATAGTTTTATTCAGTTAAAAAAGGCACATCAGTGTGAAATCAAGTACTAGAAAATGTAGTAACATGAGTGATATGTAGATGTGGCAAAATTGTGTATTTAGTGTTGAATTACAAAAGCTTGGGGAATATTGACGTCCTATCTGATACAGTTAATTTTATAGAGATCCACCATCTCTTAGTTGAAAATCTTAGGATGAAGTTTAGCTTAGAATTTATAATTTTCAGATCTTTTTGGCATGGTTTCTTAGGCTATATATGACATGATCCTATAGGGGTCACCAGGGCAGTACTGTTGTCAAGCGTGGTAATATTTCTGTCCCAAAATGTATGAACATTCACACTAAGTGGGCAAATAAAAACTATACGTGACTCCATGGGAGTCAGGTTTTGCTGCTGCTGCTGCTAAGTCACTTCAGTCGTGTCCGACTCTGTGTGACCCCATAGACGGCAGTCCACCAGGCTCCCCCGTCCCTGGGATTCTCCAGGCAAGAACACTGGAGTGGGTTGCCATCTCCTTCTCCAATGCATGAAAGGGAAAAGTGAAAGGGAAGTTGCTCAGTCGTGTCCGACTCTTAGTGACCCCATGGACCGCAGCCTACCAGGTTCCTCCGTCCGTGGGATTTTCCAGGCAAGAGTACTGGAGTGGGGTGCCATTGCCTTCTCCCAGGTTTTGCTACCAAATATGTTTTTAAACAAAACTTACCATAAAAAATGTTTTTCAGAGCTTTCTAGATTTTAGATTTGCAGATAGGAGATTATGGACTTATCTCTGAAATAACTTACATCATTTTCTAAAACCAGATTAATTTAATCATGCAGACAACAATTAGATACCAACTTAGTCAAAGTAACCAGACTACACCATCTTTTAGTTAATTTCCCAGTCTGAAATGATTTCCTTATAGTTTCTGACCTGCCCCCTATAGGACCAGGTAGGTTTTGTTTGTGGGAGAAAAGTTGAATCCTAGTGACTTTATCTGTGTATGTGAAATTAAAAGTAGTTTCTGGTGCTCCTCATCCTTTTTGTTAAAATTCTAGTAAACATAAAGTTTGCCAGCCATCTGTGATAAGTGCTTTATCATCTTCTGAAAACTTTCTAAATTATCCCTGAATCAATCAGTGTTGGATTCAGGTGATGCAAAACACACAGTCAGGGATTCTGGGTCTTGAGCCTGCCTATCCTGAGGCTCAATTCTGCTTAAACTTGGTACTGAGTTCAGTATGTTTGGAGAGAAACAGCAGCAGATGGCGCAAAGAGTGTATGGTGCCGGCGCCCACTCCCCAACTGATGTGAGCCTTCCTGCCCTCTCTCTCTCACTGCTTCCTGTCTTCACCTCCGTGGCTGCCGTGGATTTGTTCTGTCAACTTACTATTTATTCTCACCTTCACACCTTACCCTTGTTCAGGGTAGTGATGCGGTCTTGTTCGTATTTGTATCTTCAGCGTGTTGCAGTGGTCAGCCGATAATGTTTCTAACTGTGATAAGGACTTTTGGTGCATCACTTCATCTAATCTTCACCACACTCCTAGAGACCAGCTCCAGTGATTGTTCCCATTTGTAGGTTTAAAACTAAGGCTCAGAGAACTTCTGTAAGACTCCCTAGGCCACCAACCGGGAATTGGCAGGGCTGGCATCAACCAAGTTCAACTGACCCTCGCCTGTACCCTTGCCAAGTAGCTGAGTGCTCTGCCATTGCTCTGCCCGGGACTGGTCTGGACTCGGAGGGCATTCAGTAAGCTGAGTCTGACTGAATTTCCATTAGGAAGGCACCTAAGAGATTCATTCTTCATTATGGGAAAATAAGAGTTATTACTCTTTGCCTGCACTACACTGGGGATACCAGGAGAGTAAAGTATGATCTTCCTGCTCCCTGTCCTCAAGGATCTCTAACTGGAGTGAGACAGAAACACGAGCTTCATTATGAAGCAGAATCTGATTGGTGCTGTGGTAGAGGAGCCAGCAGAGATCCACAGAAACGGCCCCTTGGGGGAGGAAGTTGAGCAGGAGATGGTGTTTGAGCTGAGTGTGGAGGATGTGTTGGTCATCCATGCGTGGACCAGGAGGAAGCCCATCCTGAATAAGGGCCCCGAAACCCACAGGGCTGGACAGACAGACATGAGAAAGGACCAAGACAGGCCAGAGGGGACTAGGCATTTGGAGTTTGGACAAGTTGTTAGAATTAGGAAGTTCTAGTCTCTGAAACCAAAGGACAGTGGTAGCATCTCAATTGAGTTCAAATTACGTTTACTGTGAAATAAGGCTTTCTCATAGCACCTGGCCTGCGATTGGAATTTAATAAGCAGCCACTGAGCTGAATAAGAGGTGTCTATGAAATAATCTCTACTTTTGTTGGGGGCGCGTGTTCATTTTCGCTCTTCATTGTATATTGCCTGCTCATTTGAGTGCTTTATCGATGCCCAGGTGAGACTGAGCGATACTTTGATGGGCATTCAGTTGATCCCCAGCCTGACACTTCAGTCCCCTGCGCTCTATAGCCTCCAGGTTTCTGAGGAATGGATGAGACTGGATAGGCAGATGCGTGGAGGATGGGAACCTGGGAGAAAGAGTGTGACAGATTTCCTGTACTTAAATCCTTAAATCTTAAGGGGGCCACCTTCTCAGCTTCTCCTACTTGGACTGGAGGAACTAGATTTGATAAGAGAGACAGGGACCAGTCAAGATTTGTTACCTGATTCAGTAACTGGATTAAGGAGGCCTGTTAATTGCAGCCTTCTGTTTGTAAGAAGTTAAAAAGGAAAAGAAAAGCTCCTTAAGGACCTACCTTAAAGGACATTAAGTGTACATTCCTTCCGAGAGCACTTCTCTTTTTGTTTATCTTGAGGCAAAACTGACATATAACGTTAGGTTAGTTTTAGGTATGTAAGATAGTGATTTGATATTTGTATATATCACAAAATGATCACCATAATAAGTAGAGTTAACATGTATCACATACATAGTTACACATTTTTCTTGTGATTAGAACTTTTAATGTTTACTATCTTAGCAATTTTCAAATATACAGTTTAATATTATTAACTATAGTCACTGTGCTATATATACATCACATCCCTATGACTTACTTATTTCATAACTGGAAATTTGTACCTTTTAATCTCCTCACCAGTTTTGACCCACTCCCCACCCCTCACCACTTTTCTCTTCTCTGATTCTATGAGTTTGGCCTTTTCTTTCTTTTTTTCCTTTAAGATTCCACATATAAGTGAGATTATGTAGAATTTGTGTTTCAGTGCTTGACTTACTTCATTTAGCTTAATTCCCTCAAGGTCGGTCAATCCATGTTGTCACAAATGACAAGATTCCATTCTTTTTTATGGCAATAATATTCCATTGTATATGCATATGTATCACATCTTCTTCTATTATTGGACATTTAGATTGTTTCTATATCTTGGCTGTTGTAAATAATGCTGCAGTGAACAGGGGGGTGTGTATATCTTTTTGAACTAGTGTTTTTGTTTTCTTTGGATGAATACCCAAAGATAGAATTTCTGGATCTTAAGGAAGTTGTATTTTTAAACTTTTGAGGAACCTCCTCACTGTTTGCCAAGATGGTTGCACCAAATTATATTCCCACCAACAGTGCACTGGTGTTCCCCTTTTTCCATCTTTGCCGATACTTGTTCTTTTTCTTTTTGATAACCATTCTGGCATGTGTGAGTTGACATCTCACTGTAGTTTTGATTTGTATTTCCCTGATTTTTAATGATGGTGAGTATGTTTTCATGTACCTGTTGGTTATCTGTATGTCTTCTGTGGAAAACTGTCTATTCAGATCTTCTGCCCATTTTTTAATTGTTTAATTTTTAACTGGATTATTAAGGTTTTTTATTATTCACTTGTATAAATTCTTTCTATATTTTGGATATTAATCCCTTGTCAGGCATGTGATTTGCAGGTATTTTTTCCCATAAGGTAGGTTGCTTTTCCATTCTGCTGATGGTTCCCTTCATTGTGCAGAAGCCTTTTAGTTTGTTGTAGTCTCACTTGTTTGGTTCTGCTTTTGTTGCCTTTACTTTCCATATCAGATCCAAAACATCATCTCTAAGGCCAGAGTCAAGGGGCTTAGTGCTTATGTTTTCTTCCAAGAGTTTTATGGTTTTAGCTCTTATATTGAAGTCTTTAATCCATTTTGAGTTAATTTTTGTGTATGGTGTAAGACAGTGGTTCAGTTTCATTCTTTGATATGTGCCCAGTTTTCCCAGCACCATTTATTGAAGAGATTGATCTTTCTCTGACTTATATTCTTGGCTCCTATGTCAAAAACTAATTCAGCGTATAGGCATGGGTTTATTTCTGGGCTCTCTATTCTGTTCCATTAACCTGTGTGTTGTTCTGCTGGTACCATGCTGTCTTGATTGCTACATACTTGTAATATGGTTTGAAACCAGGGAGTGTGATGCCTCTAGCTTTGTTGTTCTTTTTCAAGATCGCTGTGGCTGCTTGGGGTCTTTTGTGGTTCCATACAAATTTCAGAATTGTTTATATCTGTGAAAAATGCCATGGGAATTTTAATAGAGATTGCATTGAATCTGTAAGTCACTTACGGAAAGTTCTCCTCTGTGAGACCACCTCCTTTTAAGCCCGATTGAGGAGTGCCCACTTTTCCCCAAGCCTGAGCGAGCCTGGATGATTTCAGAAAGGGTGACCCCAAATACTCTTGGCCCTGCCGTTTCTAGGGCCTGGTAATAAGTGTGTCTGTGACAGGTACACTGTGGTTACTAGAGAGCTATCTTGGGAATATTATGGCAGTTTACTCCCTATGAGTTATACAAAAGGCCCTTTCTTGAAATATCTATTTAAACTTCCAGTCTTGTGACTAGTAACTTTGTAAAAGCAGAATTTTCACTAACAGATGAAAGAAATAGGATGTTTAATTTGTACTGATGGCGTTGGGATATGTTTTGCCCCTAGGGTATTAGTCTATATTTAGAAGATTGAAAAAATGTTGAGGAAACCTAAGGATTTAATTATGTAACTGTCATTTACCAGGAAGTTTGGTGGTTTTATAATTAAACTTTGCACTCCAGCTTTACTGTGATAGAAACCCTTCATATCTCTTCCAAGTTTACCTGTCCCCTAAACTTGATAATCAGTGGGAGTTTTTTCAGTGTCATGATTGCAAATTAAATACCTGTCTCTTCACAGATGTATAGAACGGACTTTTGGACTCTGTGGGAGAGGGAGAGGGAGAGGGTGGGATGATTTGGGAGAATGGCATTGAAACATGTATACTATTATGTAAGAATGAAGCACCAGCCTATGTTCGATACAGGATACAGGATGCTCGGGGCTGGTACACGGGGATGATCCAGAGAGAGGAAATGGGGTGGGATGTGGGAGGGGGATTCAGGATTGGGATCTCATATACACCCATGGTGGATTCATGTCAATGTATGGCAAAACCAATATGGTATTGTAAAGTAAAATAAAGTGAAAATTAAAAAACAAACAAACAAACAAAAAAGTATATTAGAGAGGGATATAATTTCTATTTCTGAAATTAAACTACAATTTACAAAATAAATAAATAAATAAATACCTGTCTCTTAATTAAAGCTGGCTTACTCTAATGCTCAAAATGTTGACTACATGCAAACCACCACAAGCTTGTTCTATAAAACTGGCTTAAATGTATGCTGTTGACTAGTCTATGAAAGAAGAGGATGGTCCACAACAGGGTGATGGTAACATGCTGGGGCCACATTTACCTGCCCACCCACCATCTACCTGGTGCAGTAGAGGTGGGAGGAGTGGGACTTGGGATCACTCTCTGAAGATGATTAATATTAAGTTCAGTTGCTCAGTCGTGTCCAACTCTTTGCGACTCCATGGACTGCAGCACGCCAGGCCTCCCTGTCCATCACCAACTCCCGGAGTTCACTCAAACTCATGTCCATTGAGTTGGTGATGCCATCTAGCCATCTCATCCTCTGTCATCCCCTTCTCCTCCTACCTTCAATCTTTCCCAGCATCAGGGTCTTTTCAAATGAGTCAGCTCTTTGCATCAGATGGCCAAAGTATTGGAGTTTCAACTTCAGCATCAGTCCTTCAGATGAATATTCAGGACTGATTTCCTTTAGGATGGATTGGTTGGATCTCCTTCTAGTCCAACGGACTCTCAAGAGTCTTCTCCAACACCACAGTTCAAAAGCATCAATTCTTTGGCACTCAGTGTTCTTTATGGTCCAGCTCTCACATCTATAGATGACTACTGGAAATGACTAATCCATTCATACTAATCCAGTCTTGTAGTCATGATTAGTATTAAAGATTATTACAAATTCCACTCCTTGGGGACCCTTTACTTACCCTGTGCCTTTCAGAAAATCTTGCTATATGCTCACCATCATTTCTCTTCCAAATTCTCATGTGGGCCCCCTCGCCCTTTCATTTTCACCATAAGAACAGAGACGTTGTGTTGCTAAAATTCGGTGTAACAGTAGTATCTTCAAAAACAGAGTTTTCGAAGCTCTGAGGATACCAAATAAGAAAAGGAGGAATTCTGCAGCCGTTCGTTTTCTATTTCAGTAGCAGGATAAGTTGTAGTTGTCGAATCAGAAGGGATCTAATTTCTATTAGAAAAGTGAAAAACTATTCCTTCAGGTGGAGCAAAAGGCAAAATGATACCTTTCTCTCTCCCTCTTTCTCTCTCCCTCTCCTAGCTAATTTTTCTCATGATAAATCCTTCTTTTCTTGGCTTATTTTCCTAAAGGAAAAAAGCGTGGGGAGATTGTTGTGAAAATTTTTAGAGAAACACTATGTACCCAAAGGCATAAAAAGCCATTGTAATCGATTCTTGTGAAATCTCATCCCTTAGAACATTTTCTGAGACTCTGAGAGGATTCTCTCAGGAGTTTCCAAGAGGGATCTTTCCCTGAATCCATACACCCCTTTCATGGCTGAGCATCTCTGCCCCTGATTGCCATAGGACTCACAAGTTATTGAGAACTCTTTAATTTAGCTGTATCTTTCCAACAAAGAAACATCTCGCCTAAAAAGTTTTTCCTTAGTTTCCTGAGGTTTTGAGCAGCACAGAGTCAGGAAGCTTACGGCCAGTGGAATAAGGTCATCATTTAGTGCCAGCCATTCTTAGGACCGAAACTTCTGTGTTTCTGTGAGTGAAACCACATCCACCTCAAAGAGCCCGAGGAAGTGTGTGGATCTTTGCTGTACGTTTCCTGAGGATGTACAAGTAACAGAGAAGGCATCTGTAAAACCCACTTAGAGCAGGTCGCATTTTCCTCCTGTTTGCTACACTCATCTCGCCCCCACCCACTGCCCCCTTCCACTTGGAGGCTCCTCATGACCCGGCTGAGGTCTTTCCTGTCTTCTTTCTCCGTCTGATGTCTGTGGACCCTGGGCAGCATCACTTCCTTTCTGTTTTGACTTTTATTTTTTTTTAATATCAGAAGATTCAGCTCTCTGCTCACCAGCTGAAATTCTTCTGTCAAATAAAATTCTTTCTCCAAGGGCCCTCTCCTCTTTCAAGTTCCCATTGCCATGGATGATCTTTTTACTCACCTTTCTGTTATAAAAACCACACAAAATTTGGGCGAGTAAGATGATGAACACCTGCATGATCAGTCATTTTACCATATTTTTCGAGTTTCTGTGTATACTTTATTCACACAAAGTGGTGCCACCCTGTTATTTCTGTGTGTGCCTTCCTCTGACTTGAGTAATTGAACTCTGTCCACTGGAAGAATGGTTAATGTCTGTATTGGATTCATAGGAATGCCTTTGTTTATTCTAAAGGGTTGTTCTCAAGTTGTTAAGCTGTACACAACAAAGAATCAGAATTGGGTTTTCGGTTTTTAAATAATTATAGAAAAAACTGAAGATAACGTAATTTCAGTTGATATTTTAAATATTTATCTGAGAGAGTATCATATTTTTTTAAACTTCTTATTTTGTATTGGGGCACAACTGATTAACAATGTTGTGATAGTTTCAGGTGGACGGCAAAGGGACTCAGCCATGCACATCCATGTATCCATTCTCCCCCAAACTCCCCTCCCATCCAGACTGCCACATAACACTGAGCAGAGTTCCATGTGCTGTTGGTTATCCATTTGAAATACAGCAGTGTGTACATGTCCACCCCAGACTCCCTAACTGCCCCTTCCGCCTGGCAACCATAGGTTCATTTGATAAGTCCCTTTCTATTTTGTAAATAAGTTCATTTTTGTATTGTTTCTTTGTAGAGTCCTCATATAAGGGATGTCATGCGATATTTCTCCTTCCCTGACTTATATGACTCAGTATGACACTCTCTAGGTCCATCCATGTTCTTTTTATGGCTGAGTAATATTCCACTGTATATATGCACCACGTCTTCTTTATCCATTTCTCTGCCCATGGACATTTAGGCTGCTTCCTCGTCTTGGCTATTGAGAACAGTGCTGCAGTGAACGCTGGGGTGCGTGTATCCTTTCAGATCATGCTTTTCTTCGGATATATGCCCAGGAGTGGGGTTACAGCGTCATACAGTAGTTCTGGTTTTATTTTTTTAAGGAACCTCCGTGCTGTTCTTCATAGTGGCTGTACCAATTTACATTCCCAACAGTAGTGTAGGAGGGTTCCTTTGAGAGAGTATTTTACATTCAGGCTGTTAGAAAAGTGGAATTTAAAGGTGAGTTATGAACTCTTATTGTTGTTTTGTATAAGCAAGTGGTTTTAAATTGTTCACCAGAAATATTTGACCATGTTTAAGATAAATGATTTTGCAACACAGGAGTTCCTTTTTGTTCTGGAGTAAGTAGTTCTGGAAAACTAACCACTTCATGTAGATTCACTTAAACTGGCTACCTAACAGCTGTGGTCAATAATGACAAAATGTTTGACTGGGGCTTGAGCTCAATAAATGAAACTGAAATTTATTTAAGTTAATTGATTTTGTCTTTTAACTACACTTTGAGGGCGTTCTTATAAGGAGTTACATAGCCTTTTGTAATACCATATAGGAAACGTCCTCGCTAAGGGGACCACTCAGTCGGCAACCAGTTATGAAGTGCCTGCTCAGTCCTGGGGATAGAACTGTGGCCCACACAGACTGGGAACACTGCCCTCCTGGAGGGCTACTGGGGAGAGTGAGATGATAACTGCAGTCGCAAAATAAACTATCCATACTTTAGATAATAAAAGCACTGAGAAGGAGATCATTGAAGTGCAGTGGGACACCTGCTACTCTCGTCGGAGTGACCAGGGAAGGTCTCAGCGAGATGACACCTCAGTAATGACCTAAAGGAAGGCAGGGGGCTAGTGGAGCAGGACCCACTAGACAGGGGCCAGCACTGACTAAGTCTGCAAGACAGGTGCCTCCCCAGGGTGTGCTGGGAGCCCCAAAGCGGGCTGTGTGTCCAAAGCAAAACGAGCAAGGAATAGATTGACCAGGCGGGAGGGAGATGATGGGAGGGCTTTGGTGGAGGGGGGAAGTTATCCTTGCAAGGATCATGATGTATGCCCAGGAGCGGGATTCCAGGGTTGTACGGCAGTTCTGTTCTCACTCAGGCCTTTATCCTGAGTGAGCAGGGACCTGCGGAGCATTTGGGGCAGAGGGGTGCCACACCCAAGAGTAGTCATTGAAGCAAGTGAAGGGTGAGAGATGCTAGTGGGTTAATGGCACCCAGGGAGTCCTGGTCAGGGCTGGGGCAGTTATATTTTGGATAAATCTTGAAAGTAGAACCAATAGAATTTGCAGAGGATTGGATATGAGCTGTGAGGCAAAGAGAAAAGTCAAAGGTGATTTCAGTTTTAGCTTTAACTCAAAACCTCAATGAGCAAAACTCAAGAGGAGCTTATCTGGGGGATGGAGGGGAATCGAGAGCAGAGTTTGGGGCGTGTTATGGTTGAGAAGCCTACCAGACATCCAAGTGGGAATGTCTCGCTGGTTATGGGGGCTCCAGGACTGGGATACCAAGTGAGAGATGTTTGGACTTGGGGGGAGAAATGGTGAAAGGTGGTGATCAGAGCGCGAGCTGCTTGTGTGTGGATTCTGGAGGACTGCCAGGTAACTACAAAGGTCAGGTCTCAGGTAAAACCACACGAGCAAGTGTCAGACGTGAAAGAAACAAGGTCATGGGAGGGAAAGCCAGAGACCTGAGTGGTACAAGAAGGACCCTCTTTACAAACAGAATGTTGCCAAGCGCTGTGACGCGTGTGGTGCTGGGGACGGAGTGATCCCCCGAGAGCTGCAAGAGGGGAGGGCAGCAGGTGCCACGCTCTGGTGGCATTAGAGTTAAAGCCGGGCAATTCTGAAAGGGGGGTGGAAAATGGTCAGGAAGCAGCACGGAGGACCACGGAGCCACCTCCAGGCTGGCGGTCAAGAGATGCCTGCAAGGGAAGCACTGTCATGGGGGAGAAGCTCGGTGTTTTCATTAGAGCCAGCAAGTGAAGGGAACATCCTGGAAGAGGTTGAGGATGTAGGAGATGGTGCTGGTGACTGTCCAAAGGGCACAGTGGCTAGAGGTCAAGAGGAGGGGTGAGCAGGGAGCCGGAGCAAGGGCTGCAGAGAGCCTTGTGAGTGTGAGTCCAGGGCAAGAGGGGTGACCAGGGCTCCGCTTAGTGGTCAGCGTGAACTAGGAAGAAGTGTGGGTGGTGAGATGGTGTGGACAGAGTGGATGAGACTGTGAGCAAGAGGCAGGGACTTTGCTGGCAGCTTCAGAGTTCTGGGTCTTCTCCTGACTCCAGCCAGGACAAAGGGGGGACCCCTCATCTCCCTGCCCATGGGAGTCAGCAGAGGGTTGGTCTTATTCTGAATGTTCAACTACCCACCCAGAACCTGTAGCTGGACCCTTTCACTCCATCACATTGGGCTCTACAGAGTTGTAGACATTTTCGTGTGTCATCTTTCACATTATTGAATTGCATGATGGTATAACAGCCTTCATATTTTTAACCTTCTCAGCATCATCATAAAATGGTGTCTTTATTTTTTTATACATATTTTATACATATTTATACATATTTTATATATAACCGGTTAAGGTCTTCATTTATTTTCCATTGCTATTCAAATAAGTATTGCCCTTTGAAGCTCCTGCCCTTTTTTCTCTTCTTTAGCTGGTGACCATCCAATCTTGTTGATCTGTCAGACCTTCCCTCGTCCAAGGCTTCAGATGTGGTTCTTCCACCATTGCCAGCAATGAAATCCCATATATTTTTGCAAGATTTGAATTTTCACTTTGAAGTTGACCTGTATATCACAGATATGCTAATAAAAAAAATGTGCCTAAGCTTGGATGAAGAGTGTGTGTGTGTGTGTGTGTGTGTGTGTGTGTGTGTATACACACATGAGAGAGAACCACCAAACCAGTCTATCAGTAAAGATACCCATGCTCCAAGTTCCTAAGGGCTGGGTTTTGGAAATAAAAATTTGGGTCATAAGAACCCTAAGCCACTCTGTAACCGCCAGTTTAACTTAGCAAATTTGATGATCTCGCATGCTGGCATAGTTTCTGCTTAAGAATTTGCCTTTAAAATCAACCATCACAATAAATGACCCTTCTGATCTATGTCAGTACTTTGATCTTCCAATGTTTTGATTTGTGGGATGGATGAGTAAGACTGACCAAACCACACAATCCCTTTCCACTATATATTTTACTTAGAACTTCAGGAGATGGATGAGGAGGTTAGGTGGCCCCCCATGTCGGGTATAGAGACCAGTTCTCATGAGCATCTTAGCGAGCTGAGCCACAAATCCTAGACCAGCATCCCAGTGACCACACATGGGACTGTTAGTGAGACCTGGCACAACTTTACCTGTTTCAGGGATTAACTTTTTCCGACACCATTGCTGAAGGAAATGTATGAAAAGTGTTCCTGAGAATTATTTCCTGTGGCATCTTACATTCCTCTTTCAGTTGCAAACATGCCACTGTCACGACCCTGCTTGAAGCAAATAATGATTGGGACTCTCATTTCCTATTAACCTTGCCTCCCTTCCTGATTTATACCCAGAACATATTTATCCTTTCTTCAAAGAAAGTCACTAAGTTCTACACAGTGCGATGTTTTCAGAATATGAACTACTTCATTCTTTCTAAACTGATAGTACTTTATTTCTGTTAACCCCCAAGAAACAATGTAGGTTTCATTAATTGAACCTCCAAAATAGTTGGTTTTAAGTCCCAGAAAAGTTTTGATGCCATTTGCATTTGCATTTATTTCTTCATTATTATGTTAAGAAACTAAGTCTGTTTATAAACTCCACATGGACTTTCTGTATAATGGTTATGAGGTCTTAATGAAATTTGAGAGTGTCTCTAGAGATCACAGATACTGGGCCTTTAACATCGCGGTGTTGCCTAGCAACCTGGAAGTCATTACATTTCCAGGCTCCATAATAACATGATATACTTTTCTTTGCCAGTCCCTGATGAAAATGTAATGGAAATAATCCCTTTCTAAAGGTTGCACTCCACGAGTGGGCGGCAAAATAGATTTTTTTTCCCTCTTTTTCACAGTTTGGGCAGGTTTTTAATTCAGCACACAAATATTGTTTTCTGGATGTTGTACGTGACAGAATGAAATATATTCTAAGATGATATTCTTAAAAGGAAGACCTACTCTTCTGATCTAATGATGAGAAATACCATAGAAGTTGTTAACATACATCAGTGTACCCTTACCATGTTGAAATGAAGGTTAAATTTATTAGTTGACTACCAGTTAATGCAAGAATGTATGCTTACTTCTAGAAAATTTATTAAATCTAAGTATTTGCTGGTATTAGAAAGGTTTTAAATGTATGTGTGCATGCTAAGTCACTTCAGTAGTATCCAACTCTCTGTGACTCCATGGACTCTATGTAGCTTGCCAGTCTCCTCTGTCCATGGGATTCTCCATAGTAAAACCAAATACTTTCCAGTAATAGGAGCAAAGCTAGTCTACATTAGTAAAAGGTTTGACTTATTGACTGTTTTGAAAAGATATTTTGTAATTTTTCTAAAATAGTATTTTTTAAATTATAAAGGTAACACACAGTTTGCACATGAAGTTCATAGCAGCATTGTTGGTAACAGCCAAAAAGTGGAAACAACCTGAGTGTCTATCGGCTGATGAATGGATAAATAAATGTGATATATCCATGCAATGAAATATTATTCACCCATGAAAAGGAATGAAATACTGATACAAACTACCACATAGATGAACCCTGAAAACATTTTGCCAAGTAAGAGAAGTTAGATGGAAAATGCCACACGCTGTGTGATTTCCATTTTTGTGAAATACTAGAATAGAGTAATCTAAGGAGACAGAAATGTTGGTGTTTGCCAGGGGCAGGAGAGAACAGGGAATGGAGACTGACTGCTAATGGCTATGGGGTTTTGAAGGGAATGATGAAGGTGTTCTGAAATCAGTCATGGTGATTGTGATACACCTTTGTGACTGTACTAGAAACCACCGAGTTGTACACTTTAAAATGGTGAATTTTATGATATGTGAAATTGTTATAAAAAATTACAGTATCAGAGAAAGGGACTATGACTTGGGAAATATATAACAGTAAAAAGAAGAAAATAAGGCCATCCTTAAACTTACCCATACATTACCGTAGTTGTTGTTAAACATATGTGTGTATGTGTATACACATATGCACATAAACATACATGTATATTGACATACATTTCTAAACAAGCTGAGATTTTAAATTACAACAGTGAGAAAATTCATGTGTTTACCTTGATTGCCTCCGCAAATCATTGAAATGATCAAAATAAATATAAAATTAAGTGAAAACACAATCAATCTCCCTGGAAACAAGGTAAGGTCTCGGTGAAAGATGTCTAATTTGGGAAGTTTCTAGAAGACACAGTTAATTAACAGAAAAAGTATTCAGAATTTAGGAGACCAAAGCCCACCATGGGGAAAGAAGCAGGAATACTGAGATGCTCTGGAAGAATTCCAGGCTCAGGAAAAGCAGCGGCTCAGAGGAAGGGCAGGGCCCAGACCCAAGCCACACCTCGGAGCTGCTCATCACAGGATCTTCCCCAGGCTGGCCTGTGTGCTGTGCACACCAGTAACGGACTTCCAGGCCGGACTGCCCTGGTCTCTCTTTGGCTGCCCTCCACCAGAGTGGATGCTTCTCTCAAGTTAGGTCTTCATTCCTGTCTCTCTCACCCACCCCAGGGCAAGGCTGCCCACAGCTTTCTGCAGCATCCTTCAGGAGCAGATCTCCCAAGGAACTCAAAGTGAGGTCCTAAAAATTCCTGAGGGCCCAGTAGTCCCTCATGAAATCTTCATTTATGAAGACAGACAGACAAAGAAGAATCGCTGGACATTTGAGGGGAGTCTTTGGCCCAAGAATGACCCCAGGTGAATCCAATGAGCCAATGGCCACAGAGGGGAAAATATAAGAAAGAAGACTTAAAAAAAATTCTAATTGCTATTCTCACAAAGATTTCAAAGACTATTGCATCCATAAAACAAAAACATGACTTTCAAATTTTAAAACCCAGTAGAGGGATTGAATAACAGAATAAACTCTGACAAAAAGCCAAGTGAATTATTTATGAAACCAACTTGAAGAGTTCTTTGTGCACACAGAGTGAGGAAAAGGTTCAGAATTGTGGACAGGTCCAGGAAGCCCCACAGCTCTTCAGGGGAGTGGTGTTTAGCAGGTCTAAGGATCCAGCCACCTTCAGTACCCTCCTGGCACAGAGGACAGGATGGGACACTCAGCCGTAGTGTGGGGATGGTTTCCCCACACCCTTCAAGGACAGCAGTTTGCTTCTAGGGCCTATGCATAAGTGTATATTTATTTCCTTCTTTTCTCTCTTAAATGAGGCAAGTGTTACTATTTGCTATGAAGTGAAGATGTGTTCACTCGTGACAGGCCCTGATATAGGACAAACAGATTTTCCAGAACAGACACTGAGATGACTCAGCAGAGGGCACTTTCTAAAAATTGAAGTGTAGTTGGTAAACAGTGTTATGTAAGTATTGTACAGGTGTACAGTATAGTGATTCATCATTTTAAAGGTTATGCTCCATTTATAGTTATTTTAAAGTATTGGCTGTATTCCCTGTAGTTGTAAGTACATCCTTGTAGCTTGTTTTATACATCATGGGATGTACTCCTTACTCCCCTGCTCCTCCCCTCTTCCCACTGGCAACTGCTACTTTTTTCTCTGTATCTGTGAAAAAGATTTCAAAGACTATTGCATCCATAAAACAAAAACATGACTTTCAAATTTTAAAACCCAGTAGAGGGATTGAATAACAGAATAAACTCTGACAAAAAGCCAAGTGAATTATTTATGAAACCAACTTGAAGAGTTCTTTGTGCACACAGAGTGAGGAAAAGGTTCAGAATTGTGGACAGGTCCAGGAAGCCCCACAGCTCTTCAGGGGAGTGGTGTTTAGCAGGTCTAAGGATCCAGCCACCTTCAGTACCCTCCTGGCACAGAGGACAGGATGGGACACTCAGCCGTAGTGTGGGGATGGTTTCCCCACACCCTTCAAGGACAGCAGTTTGCTTCTAGGGCCTATGCATAAGTGTATATTTATTTCCTTCTTTTCTCTCTTAAATGAGGCAAGTGTTACTATTTGCTATGAAGTGAAGATGTGTTCACTCGTGACAGGCCCTGATATAGGACAAACAGATTTTCCAGAACAGACACTGAGATGACTCAGCAGAGGGCACTTTCTAAAAATTGAAGTGTAGTTGGTAAACAGTGTTATGTAAGTATTGTACAGGTGTACAGTATAGTGATTCATCATTTTAAAGGTTATGCTCCATTTATAGTTATTTTAAAGTATTGGCTGTATTCCCTGTAGTTGTAAGTACATCCTTGTAGCTTGTTTTATACATCATGGGATGTACTCCTTACTCCCCTGCTCCTCCCCTCTTCCCACTGGCAACGGCTACTTTTTTCTCTGTATCTGTGAGTCTGTTTCTTTTTTGCTACATTCACTAGGTCATTGTATTTTTTAGATTCCACATATAAGTGGTATCATACAGTATTTGTCTTTGACTTATTTCACGAGTATAATATCCTACATATCCATCCATGTTGTTGCAAATGGCAAAATTTCATTCTTTTTTTTATGGCTGAGTGATATTCCATTGTGTGTGTGTGTATGTGTGTGTATCACATCTTCTTTATCCATTTGTCTGTTGGTGGACACTAAGATTGCTTCCATACTTTGGCAATTGTAAATAATGCTGCCATGAACAATGGGGTGCATGTGTCTTTACCAATTAGTGTCTTGGGTTTTTTTTTTAAATACATACCCCAGAGCGGAATTGCTGGATCCTTTGGTAGTTCTGTTTTTAGTTCTTTTGAGAAAACTCCATACTGTTTTCCACAGTGACTACATCAATTTGCATTCTCACCAACAGTGTATGAGGGTTTCCTTTTCTCTGCATCCTCGGCAACATTTTTTATTTGTGGTCTTTTTGATCTCCTTGTTTGGGTTTGCATTTCCCTGATAATTGGAGGTTTTGAGCTGCTTTTTATGTGCCTCTTAGCCATCTGCATGTCCTCTTTGGAAAAATGTCTATTCAGGTCTTCTGCCCATTTTTAAAACCAGGTTGCTTGTGTTTTGGGTGTTGAGATGTATGAACCGTTTATGTATTTTTGAGAATTAACACCTTATTGGCCATGCGTGTGCATGTGTTGAGTCACCGAGTTATGTCTGACTCTTTGTGACCTCATGGACTGTGGCATGTCAGGCCTGCCTATCCCTCACCATCTCTCAGAGTTTGCCCATGTTTGTATCCATTGAATCAGTGATGCCATCCGACAACCATCTCATCCTCTGTTGCCCTCCTCTCCTCTTGCCCTCAATCTTTCCCAGCATCAGGGTCTTTTCCAGTGAGCTGGCTGTTCGAATCGGGTGGCCAAAGTCTTGAGGCTTCAGTGTCAGTCCTTCCAATGAGTTGATTTCCTTTAGGATTGACTGGTTTGATCTCCTTGCTGTTCAAGGGACTCTCAAGACATCTCCT
Organism: Cephalophus harveyi; assembly: GCA_006410635.1. Taxonomy (NCBI): domain Eukaryota; kingdom Metazoa; phylum Chordata; class Mammalia; order Artiodactyla; family Bovidae; genus Cephalophus; species Cephalophus harveyi. The sequence goes on from SJYT01039782.1 coordinate 125,475, forward strand.
GTACAGTAGGTTGTCTTTTCATTTTGTCAATGGTTTTCTTGGCTGTGCAAAAAGCTTTTAAGTTTAATTGGGTCCCATTTGTTTATTTTGAAAAAGCACTTTGGGAATCAGAATTTTGTCTAGTGAAAACACTCAAGAAATGCTGTCTTGGGGAGAGCTTGCTGGTGTGTGGTGTTGACAGGACCTCCAGCCCATTGCTACTCAGAACAAGATCCCAGACCTGCAGCAGTTTCATTACCTGGAAGCTTATTTGAAATGCAGAATCTCAGACCCCACCCTGTGCCCGTTAAATTCGAGTTTGCACTTTAACGTGGTCCCCAGGGAGTTTTAGAGGTGATAGTTACATGGTCTAGACGTGACTTCTGAAAATCCAGAATGGGTAGTTAACAGAACCGTAAACACAATTTGAGTCTGAGAGACTCCCTTTTCAGAATCTAGTCTGTCCTTGCCAATTCCAAACTTTCGGTTATGCTTGCTGAGAAGGGGATTGGAACTCTTAATTCCTGTCTGTCTATTTGTTTCTGTAAGACCTGCTGACATATCTTTTTAAATTTTTCTTATATTTGAAGGTGATAATGACATTCAAAACTGACTCAACTGTTTAGGGTTTCTGTCTCCAAACACTGTTTTATCTAGTAAAGAATTCGCAAGTGAAGAGACTCTAAGCAGCACTAGAAGGGAAATATCAGGAAAAATTAATCAGAATACTGGTTAAAGAGTGCTGTGAAACAGGCTAGCAGAAAGTAGGATAGTTGTTTTATCTGCTAACATGGTCATATCTGCCTGCTCACCCATCAGTAATGCAGTAACGAGAACAGAGGGCCCAGCTTGGGGTCTGGCAGAGGTCAGGGGCTCAGCAATCTTGCTGCGCCATCAGTTCAGGCACAGAGGCTGGCCTGTGGGGATGGGGGAGTGTCGAGTGAGCCCTTTGAGACCGTCACACCCCAGTGGCTGGCTTAAGGGAAGACACTGGAGCCTAGATAGCAGGTTCAGACCTTACTCCGTCACTTATCTGCTGTGTGTCCTTGGACAAATCATGTAACATCTCAAAGCCGAGTGCTGACTTACCTGTTACGGTCCTTAAATGAGGATTACCCGGGATAGTTTTACATGAGGTTTACCGTAGTGCACTGAATCCCTTGTCACAGCCCAGAGAAAGCCGTGGATAAAAGACATACCTACAGGCGCACACACACACACAGATATATATTTTGGAAACAAAGCCGAGTGCTGACTTACCTGTTACGGTCCTTAAATGAGGATTACCCGGGATAGTTTTACATGAGGTTTACCGTAGTGCACTGAATCCCTTGTCACAGCCCAGAGAAAGCCGTGGATAAAAGACATACCTACAGGCGCACACACACACACAGATATATATTTTGGAAACAGCAAGTGTCTTCGTAAATATCCAGCACCCAGATGTACGTGCCTACCATATTCTACACTTACATCCTTCTTCTTTGCTCAGTCAAGGCTGTGTCTGTCTGAGAACGCACATCCTTCTTGTCAGGGACCCACACCTTCTGCCAAGGTCTCCTGTGGCAGCCAAATCCGAACATACTCTGCAGGATGCCCGTGTTTTCATTGCCTGCCTCTGCAAGAGCCTGGGGCTCTGAAGTCAGTGTTCCTGCAGCCACAGTCAGATGCGAGGAGGCAGCCCAGGCCCCAGCAGACTCCCCGCCCTGGGTGGGGTGGGGGGAGTCTCTGCTGCCTGCTCCCCACCTCAGGGCCCGGCCTCTCTGTGTCTCGCCCTAGAGTGCATGGAGCAGTCAGCGGGGCCGCTCATGACTTATGCATGAAGCTGCTCCCATCTGGCCTCCCTCAAGGTCTTGACCCTTCCTGGGCCCCTCCCTGCCTCTGACGCATAATCCCCGGCCCCTGGGGAAGCTGAGGCCCACGGCCAATTACTGTGAGCACCTCCGTGTGCCTCCCGAGGAGCTCCTTGTGCCTTGTTAGGCTTAATTGCGAGGCCACTGAGAGCTGGAGCCTCTGGCATCATCTCATCGGTGGCCCCAGGGCATCCTGAGGCCCGATCCTGAGGATGGGCAACGGGGCTCCCAGAGTCCACTGCGAGGTGGCGCGCAGGCTGGCAGCCTCCGTCACCGTGACAAAGGCCTAGGCTGGCGACTAGTGTCAGGGCCGCCGCTGCAGCACCCTGCACGGGAGGCCCAGCACGCCAGAAACCTCAGCCGGAGTCAGGCTTCGTCTTCCTGAGCTCCTGAGCCATAGTGAAGCTGGGGTGCTCACTGCTGCTCAGTCTGGGACCTTCTGGTTAGCGTCACTCTTCGGTGACTCCAAAGACTAGGAGGCAGTTTTCTTCAAAGCTACTGTCTTGAAAACGTGAAAGTGAAAGTCACTCAGTCATGCCCAACTCTTTGCAACCCCATGGACTGTAGCCCACCAGGCTCCTCTGTCCATGGAATTCTCCAGGCAAGAATACGGGAGTAGGTAACCATTCCCTTCTCCAGGGGATCTTCTCGAGCCAGGGATTGAACCCAGGTCTCCTGCATTGCAGGCAGATTCTTTACCAGCTGAGCCACCAGGGAAGTTCTTGTTACTGTCTTGACCACCCTCTGAATAATGATACAGAGGCCAGCATTGTGTTGGGTGTTTTCTCAGCTGACCACTAAGCTGAGTCGTTGACCTGGCCAAAGTTAGAGCCACCCTTGGAGGGGAGGTAGGAATACTGTATTTTTCCCCAGGCGAGAAAACAGAGGCACAGGAAGCCAGCTGAGTACATGGGACATCCAGGATTTGAATCCAGATTTAACTTAACATCTTAACCTCCGTGAGTAGTGTCTATTGTATCATACTTACTCCAAATAAGGAAGAAATTGTACACCTTAAATGATTAGGTAAATTGTGTGTTATGTGTATTTTAATCACCATTTTTAAAAACTAAAAAGGAAGATTTGGCAAAATCCTCCAGAGACCTGTTTTATAAATCTGTTGCTGATGTGAGTGTCTAACTGATCTTGCTGTTTTATCAGTAGCCTGAATATGTCAGTCTCTGATTCAATCACAAATTCTAACTCTATCTTGTCTCTTAAAATTACCTTTTCTCAAAAAAAAAAAAAACCCAAAAACAAAAAGTGCCCATCTCAGAGGAAAACCCCAGCCTTTCCCTCACCTGCGAGGCCCCCGAGATTTGGCTGCTCCAGTCCTGACACATCTCAGCATGTTTCCTGCCGCTTTTCTTCTTGCTCTTTCCAATCCCGATGGCACCTGCTATTCCTCAAACACAACCCAATCCCACATGGCCTTCTGCCTCCTTTTAGGTCTTGACTCAGGAATCACCTGGCCAGAGGGGCCTCCCCTGGGTAGCCTCAGTGAGCAAGATGCCCCTGAGCCCTCTGGCGCCTGACGCAGCTTGCTTTCTCGCCGTCGTCTTCATGTGCCTTGTCTGTATGCTTGTTTATTTTCTACTGAGTATCTCCCCCACTAACATATACGAACTATAGGGTCTTCTTTTCACCCCTTTTCTGTGTCCCTAGGTGCACTGGGTGCGTGCACGATCAGTCGTGTCTGACTCTCTTTGACCCCGTGGACTGTAGCCCACCAAGCTCTGCTGTCCATGGGACTCTCCAGGCAAGAATACTGGGTTACCATTTTCTACTCCAGGGGATCTTCCCAACCCAGGGATTGAACCCGCGTCTCTTGTATCTCCTGCATTGGCAGGCGGACTCTTCACTACTGCACCCCCTGGGAAGCCCCTAGCATCCAGAATTACACTGGACCTGTGGTTTGTTTGGATAAATGAGTGGTTTTTATAAACTTTGCACTGTTCCTCCCTGGATGGACTCAAGCCACAAGCTGTCCTGCAGAGCCCACTCCTTCGTGGTAGATTTGGCCCTGTGGCTAGAGACTGTGTAAGAGGCAGGGTGGTGTAATGACAAACATCACGGGCTCCAGAGCCAAAATAGCTCATTTGAAAACTGGCTCCACTTACTAACCCTGTGACTTCAGGTGGCTTAACCAGTAGTGTCCTGGTGCCTTCATCTGTGATATGGGATTCTAATAATACTCTCTCCTTGTGTAGAGTTACTGTGAAGATCAGGTGAGTTACTGCTGCAAAAGCAGTCAGAACAGTGCCCAGCACGTGGGAGGTACTCTCTACCTGTCAGCTCTGTAGTTTTTATTGATATTTATCTTTGGATCTGCCGTGACACCTGCTGCAGCAGCCTCAACTAAGTGGGCATTAATTAGATTGACATGTCCCCTCTTGGGGGGACAGCCTAGGCGAGCGTGGGTAGCACATTGGATTGGCAGGCAGCAGACTGATTCCCAAGCCACCCCCATTTCCTGACCACATTCAGCAAACGTGCTGAGCCCTCCTTTGCGCCACTCTCTATGCTGGGCATTGGGCAAAGCCGTTAGGAAGCATTCTACCTTGTATCCCACTTCCCAGCATGCCCCCTTCTTTTTTGCTCCCCCTGGCTTGTCCCTTACTTAGGACTTGTACTCGCCACTTGAAGCTACTCCCAAGCTCTTGGTTCTCATGGGTTTTGCCTGGTTTCACCTTCTGCCCTGACCCTGTCTTCCTTGTGGACCACCTAGACCAGAGGAACATTCTTTTTTCATAGCTAGCAAAATTAAATCTTTATTTTCCGATTGTACAAATAACATCTGACCTTTAGTCATAATCATTCAAACATTGCAAAAACGCCTATGAAAGTTAAAAATCCCAGAAAGGGGAGTCCAGCTGAACATACTATCCTACAATCGCCCTTTTGCACTGGCTGGTGTGGCATGGAGGTTTAAATCTGGTTCATCTACAATTAATAAATAAGAAGCATATGGTTTCCACTGCTGTGGTCTGGAATACCACTGCGTTCTCGGACTTCTGTGAGTGATTGTATCAGAAAAGAAAGGTCAGAATCACTAAGAATTCAAAAGAGAGTATCAAGATAATAGGGCAAACCTGACAATAACAGGTCAGATGCATTCCTGCCCGACAGCTTCAGGCCTGGTCCGTATGTCAGACACACCCCAGTGCCTGTCACAGCTTCATCTCCTGTTAACAAGGCCTGACGTGTTTAGAGTGATCCTCTTTCCTTTAGCATAGAAATACTATGTGTAAAGTCACAGTAGGACTCATAAACAGTTCAGCACAGAGAACACCAGGGGACAGGACCCCTTCATGGTGGCCTTCAGTAGGGACACAAATCTAATTCTGAGAGCCAGGTTAAGAGTGATTTTTAAATAGTACCTGTATGGAAAAATGACTAGATAGTTAAATGCAGTATCCAGGTGTTTATCTAAAAGAGGGTGTGAGAGATCCTCCAGGCTTGAAATCTGCCTTACCGAGAGTATTCGTTCCTCATAAGTTTTCTGTTTTGAATTTGATGACATTTTTGTTTTTAAGCTAGCAGTTTCATTTTAGCATACCCGGTAATGAAATAAACAAAGTGTGAAATGTGAGACACTGCTAGTTAAACATTTATACCAGCCCTTTCCCGTCGTTTCTGCAAACTATTAAAATGTAATGTTTTTATATGAAATCATTATAAATTTATAACAAGTCTAATCTGTGGCAATGCACTGTTCCATGGTCTGTGAGTTACTGCTCTAAATTTTGGGTGGCAGATGCTTTCCCTAAGAGAGACAGGGCTGGGATGACTAGGTCCTCTGATGCAGTGTAAGAATATGTATTCTAATTTGCATAAAACATGAGTGCTGATTATGCAGTTTGATTTGAGACCTTCTAAAATATTTTTCCCAAACAACAGTCTTGACAATCAGCTCTCTTACAACAAGGAAGTGCTGATTGATTGTGAATATTTCCCTGAAGACTTTCTATCCCCCAATATCTCTATTAAGGATGTATCTGTAGAGATGATAACACACACACACACACAAATCACTGAATCTTCAAGATGGGTACCATAATTGGGCTGTTCGCAGATGTCAGGTTCTGCAGGACTTTTGCTAAGCCCGAGGGCATTCTTGGGTTTGAAGATGGGGATTCAACTCAGGACTGGACTGGATCTCTCTTCCAGGGGTTGTGTAGATGTGGGTGGTCCTAAACCATGTTTGGGGGTGTTTGAAGCATATTAAGCCTTTTCACCTCACAATATCTCTGCCCTTCAGGGCTTCCCTGAAACTCATCATCATTCCCTAAATTCCACTATGGGTTTCACTAGAGATGTTTTTTTGGGAAATGAGCTCTCATTAATAGGCATGCAGTCTTGGAAAAGTGATGTCTTTACCCTTATCACAGTTAGTTCCTTGGGGAAATAGTTTTCTAGCAGCTTTCCAAGGAGACAGGGAGCTTAGAGCAAATCCTTGAAGAAGGTGGAGCATAATAGGAGCATGGCAGAGCCTTGGTGCCACAGGGGAAAGGAAAGATGGTGACCCAGATCACTAGGGGTGAGGGATTCACGAGGGAGGGATGGGGTCAGCGAGCCATTGTGGATTTATTTCCACAATAAAATGGACGGCAAGTGTTTACCTGTACAAGAGAGCACAGTAGTCCTCGCCTGCAATTCCACGTATCTGTGATCAATACGTTACACTGTAGTAAACACAATTTCTTTGGTGAGCTGGCCTTAACCTGGCAGAGTTTTACTGCTCTGTCTCAAAGTGAGGCCCTTGTTTGCTGAGCTCCTAGGACCCTTTTACAGGTTGGCCTCTGTCACGCTCCTTTCTGGTTCCCTCCTTTTAAAAGCAGATAAAGTTACAATAGAAGAGCAGAGCACTCTATTGTGTCCTGACCTCAAAGAGCTCAGTCTGTTAAGACCTCCCAGTCTTAACAGTCAGGAGGCCTATTACCACACATTGTTTGTAATTAGAAAGTAAAATCAAGAGGAAACTTGAACAGAAATGAGAATCACAGACAAATATGACCCATATATGGGAGAGCTGGCTGAAAACCGTTCTCCATGCACACGCCTCGGATGGCCGGAGAGGCTGGTTTGTGGTGGATGCCGACTGTGAAGGTGGCTGACGGTAAAGCTTGGCAGGAAGCCCCTGCCCAGTCCCTCAGGCCTTCAGTGAAAGGGGATTGGTCCTCATGGTCTCAGAAGGCCCCAGCCCATGAGGTCGTGACCCCAGCACAGGCTGTGCTCATTCGCAGTGGACTGATGGGGGGAGGAGGGCTACGGGGGTGCCTTGGAGGCGCCGACCATGGACTTCCGCTCACGTGCCTCACGGCTGGACTACATATCCCAGTGTGCCTTGCGCTCAGGTTAGCCCACGGGGTGTAGGTAGCACATGTGTGTGGTCTGTGAGTTGGGGCTGCTTAGGAGACAGAGGCGTCTTCCACGCTCTCTTTGTTAGCTGGATACACTGGGCTGTGAGGCAGTTGAGCCACAAGATGGAAGGCGCATGTGCCTTGAAGGCATCAGGCCACCTTTGAAGCTGGCACTGAGCTGTCTGTTACAGAAGATGATTATAAATTTCCAGGGTGCTCAGCTCCTGAGATTTAGGTGGAGCCATGGTGGGGACTATCTGATAGTTCGTCTGGCATTGTTTCCATTCATGTAATAGGTGTTACTCTATAGAAGTAAGATGGAAAGCTGTTTTACTCTGGTTATGATTGGCTTCATATTAACACTCTCTTACTCCAGATTGTTAACTAAATGCATCAGTACAGACGCGTGCCTATTTCATTGGCTCTCTGAGAGCCTTATCTGGTTGTACTCAGTGAAGGAGGTCAGTGCTTAGTGAGGCCAGACCCTGCTTGTTCAGTGGGAACCTGATGTCCAAAGAGGCTTCCAAGGTGGGGCGGTCCAGGAGCAATGGATGCCACACTTAGAACTTCACAGAGTAAGCAGGAGACGGGAGGCCTGGGAGAGGTTGAAGTCAGACGGTGTCGGAGATTCTTTAAGCCCAGAGAAGGCTGCCGGATACTACTAGCCTGGAAGGCAAGTCCAGTTGAAGAAAAGCATAGGGAAGAAAGAGCAGGAGGCAGATTTCGAGGCCCATGGGCACCATTCTGACTCATTGGGTGGCAGGTGCTACAGATCTGTTTTGCTTGAGATTTGAAAACCGTATGCCCGCTCTCTCTGGTTCCCTCCGTTAAAAGCAGATAAAGTACAATAAAAGAGCACTTTATTGCGTCTTGACCTCAAAGAGCTCCCAGTCTAACAGGCAGGAGGCCTTGTTAAGTGAGTGGGCCTTGTCTGACCTCAGGAGCTTTCTCATTCCCTGTCAAGTCGCCTGCCTTCCTCCATGCCACCCAGCTCCCTGTTTGGCTCTGGGGCTCTGCAGAGGCTCGGAACCTAGTCTAAAGGAGGAGGTTAGGCAAAGAGGAGCCAAGTTGCTCTGCTGGGCACGTCAAAAGTGTGCTTTTCTGGGAGGGGAGTTTACCATGGTGTTAAGTGCTTTTGGCTTCCTCTTTGTGTCTGGAGAGTCCTGAGCCTGGAATCAGAGCCTGAGGAGAGCGAACTGCTACCTAAAAGAGGTTGGGGTGGGGCGTGGGATGGTGGGGGATGTCCCAGCAATGTGATGGGGATGGGAAAGGGCTAGTTGGCAGGGACCAGCTAATTGTGAGGTCCTACACTTGCCAGTCCATGGAGTCACAAAGAGTGGTACGTGACTGAGAGCATGCACACGCACGCATGCACATGCCGCCAGCGATGCTCCTGAGAAACCCTGAGTTCTCATGACTGGGCTTTCATCCTGGAAGAGCAGGATGGAGGCAAATATCTAGCGAACCTTGCTGCTCTGGAAGAGGACAAAGTCTCATGAACTTCTCTGCAGAAAGAAATCGCACACAGCTGGCAACAGTACCCAACACCTTTGAGACTTCAAATTGGAAATTCGAACTTCTGGATCTTTTCTGTGATGACAGAGGCACCTCCATTGATGCAGACCTTGCCAAACACAAGGATACTTCTTGAAAGCCATAGTAAAGAGTGAGCCATGAACTTGTTGCAAAAGAATACTACACAATTCTGGAGTTGCTTGATGCAGGCTTAGCTTTCATTACTGTTAAAACCTGACTACACACAGAGAGAGAAGCTATTTATAACAGTAAACCTCCAAACTGGAATTTATTCTGAAACAGGATTACTTTTTGGTTTATATGCACAATAAACATGTAAAAAATAAAGTGGGTTGACCAAAAAGCTTGTTTTTATTTTTTATTGACATCTTACAGAAAAGCCCAAATGAGTTTCTTTGCCAACTGAATATATAATTATTTATACCAATTATTTATACATTGTATTCATCTTAAAGAAACAAAATTGCAGTGAAGTATAACTAGTTATATGAAAACTCTGGTGTTTTTCTGGAGAATGGATCCATAACTTTTATTTTAGTCTTAAAAAGGTTCATGACTTGAAAAGAAAAAACAGAAGGTCAGGAACAGGCTGCCCCTCTGTAGGGGGAGAGAAATAGCTATGTTAGAATTTTATAAAATGAATCCTTCAGCTTACACTTTCATTATCTTCTTAGATTAAATATGAAGGCACTAAATATGATGAATAGTAAGTTTGCATAAAATATAGACAAGATCTGTGTTTGTGAAGGAATGACTCTTACCAGTCACATTTATCATGATGTAATATGAAATTATAAAATATATATCATGTGCCTGGAAATATACTCATGAAATAGCATAGAGAATTTATGTCCATATTAATAATGGCATGATGGTCAAAATAATCGAGGACTTATTTTTCAGAAGGGTATCGTGACCTTGACAGGGGCGCCATGGTGATACTTCCTTTACTTCATGGAGGAAAACCTACATAAAGAAAAATTATTCTGTTTCATTGACAGTAGGAATGAGGTACCTTGGGCTCTACATTCCATAGAAGGCCCCATCTAAGGGAAAACTTACGTGCCTTGTATGCGTGCCCAGCGCTCCAAGGGGAAATTGGCTTTAAGTCTGTATTTGATAAATGGGGTGAGGGTAGAAAAGGCCCCAATCCCTGCTTGACTGTTCTGAAGCCTGCTTTTGCCTTTCCTAGGCTTCAGTTCTACCTGAGGGACAGGACTTTGAAGCTGATTCTTATTATTACAGCTACTACTACTACAATACTATTATAGGTCCCTCTCTGCTGTCTGCTCAAGAAGTGTTGGTTGTTGGCGAGTGGGGAAGTTCTATGCTGACCTCTGAAGAAGACTCAGAGTTTGGCTTAAATCATCCCAAGCTTAATGGACTTAGAGGCTGGCTCCCAGGAACCGACCTGCATAGCCAAGGCTTCTTTGAGGATGACCCCAGAGACCTACAGTTTCTGAGCATGCATTGTTCTGCAGATGCTCCTTTTGCCCCTGGTCAAGTCACAAGAGCCTGTGACTGCCTTCCAGGAGCTGTATTAGGTATGGACAGAGAGACGGAAGGATATTGTGATGAGAAGACTAGGCTCTATAAATGAGACAGTTAGAGTTGGGGGCGGTGTATGTGGCCCATTCAGTAGGAGTTCAGCCTTCCATCTTCTGTTGCCTTTGGCCTGGCCTGACCCCCAGAGATCCTCTGTTCTCCCAAACATGCCCTATCTTTTTCTTCTTTTCACCTCCTTTTGATCCATTTAGTTTATTGAATCAGCAAATCTGCTTGTTCATGACTTTCTAATACCATACTGCTCACGTAGGGAACAGATTCTAATGCCTGTTATAAATCAAGCTCTACACTAGGGATTACCTTGTATTTATGTTGCCCTCAGTGAGCCCAGAGTAGATGGCAGGAGCAGGGCAACATGTATGCACTGGGATGATTCCTTTGGGAGAAGGGCCTCCTTTTTTTCTTGGAGATACTAGGACTGCTTAGAGAAGGTGGTATCTGAGATGAGTCTGATGCATACGTGTTTGGTATAGACATGCAGATATGGAGGGAGGAGACTTCCAGAGACAGGAAGAGCATGAGCAAGAGTGTGGAGGCAGAGAAGCGAGATCCATGGATAGGGAAGAGAAGGAAGTTTTAGATGGAGGTTTTCTTAATGTTTTTATTGAAGTATAGTTGATTACAGTGTTTCAAGTGTATAACAAAGTGACTCAATTATATATATAAATATATACACTTTTTCAGATTCTTTTCCATTTTATGTTATTACAAGATATTGAATAAGGTTCCCTGTGCTATACAGTAGGCTCTTGTTTATCAGTTTTTTATATATATATATACACACATATATATATGTGTGTGTGTGTATATATATATATATAAGTATTAGTATGTATCTGTTAATCCCAAATCCCTAATTTATCCCTCCTGCTCTCCCAGTCCCCTTTGGTAACCATAAGTTTGTTTTCTATGTCTGGGAGTCTATTTCTGTTTTGTAAATCAGTTCAAATCATATCATGTGTATAAGTTCGTCTGTATCACTTGCACATGGAATTGTTAGATCCTGTGTATAAGTGATATCTTATGGTATTTGTCTTTCTGTCTGAATTACCTCAGTTGGCATGATGATCTCCAGGTCTATCCGTGTTGCTGCAGATGGCATTAGTTCATTGTGTGTGTGTGTTTTCTGGTGTGTGTGTGTATATATACATGCCCAGGAGTGGGATTGCAGGATCATGTGGTTTTTAAGGAACCTCCATACTGTTCGGCATAGCAGCTACACCAGTTTACATTTCCACCAACCATGTAGGAGGGTTTCCCTTTCTAGATGAGTGTTAAATGCGTGAAAGGGAAGAGGAAGAATGAAGTTGGCAGGGTGAATCGGAGCCTCAGTTGGCAGCGGCTTGGCTGCCTCTCGACGTTTTGAGAGCCAGGGAAACTATCTCTGTTGTTTCCTGCAATATTATAGGCTGTCAAAGGATGTATGTTAGTCACTCAGTCATGTCCAACTCTTTGCGACCCCATGGACTGTAGCCCGCCAAGCCTGCCAAGCTCCTCCATCCATGGGATTTTCCAGGCAAGAATACTGGAGTGGGTTGCCATTTCCTTCTTCAGGGGATCTTCCCGACCCAGGGATCAAACCTGGGTCTCCTGCATTGCAAGCAGACTTTTTACCACCTGAGCTACCTGGGAAGCCAGTACAGGCTGTTAGGGTCTCCCTTTTTCTTAGACCATGAACTCTAAACTAGAAATATGCACAGTTAGAAATATTTTTATTTTATGATTTGTCCAAAACTGAAGAAGCATTTTGCATGCTAAAGACTTGAAAGCAACAGATACACAGCAAGTCTAGTTAGAACAAGTGTAACTTTGCATCTATTCCTGGGATAAACTTTAAAGCTGGTACAACGTGCCTTTGAACTCAGCTAGAGCTGCAGGGAATGGCACTTTTATTTAGCGCCTGTTCTATTAAAAAAAAAAGTATAAATCTTGACTTGTGAATTCTATGAATTTTTTTTTTTTTTGCCTAGATTCTTGTTCCTATGTCTAAAAAGGGGGGGATTCTAGTGACTAAATTCTGTAATTGGAATTCTTTGAAGATAATCCCGAGTAATGACTCATGTATTATAGGTTATTTTTAAGCCATGAGAATAGTTGGAAGCTCATCAGAAAAGGCAAGAGTCTATACGTGACAGAGCCCCCAATTCACACAACTGACTCACACTCTTGTCATGCTCACTGCTGTGTACTCCGAACTCCTGGGGAAATGTCTTTTTAAGTGAGTTATTTTAGAAGAAGAGAACTCAGGGATATAGCATCGCTGCTTGCCATATTTTACCTGAGATTTATTTGCCACAGCATACATGAAAATGTACTTATTCCTTATTCATTTTGCAGTTATTATGAAAAGTCATCCACGATGAAAATGAACATCCGCTTGAAAATACTAAGCTAAGCCTGAAATCATTCAGTGGCAAGATTCAGGCTTAGTTTAATCCCATTTCGGGCACCCTTGCTTCCTCCCCACATCTGGTATAGAGGCGCCTCCTGCCCTGATGCTGGGAAAGATTGAGGGCAGGAGGAGAAGGGACGATAGAGGATGAGATGATTGGATAGCATCAACGACTCCATAGACATGAGTTTGAGCAAACTCCGGGAGATGGTGAAGGACTGGTAAGCCTGGCGTGCTGCAGTCGATGGGGTCACAGAGTCAGACACGACTGAGCGACTGAAGAACAGCTTGCTCTCCCCAGTGCCGTGTTCTGAGCACTCATAGGAGTGCTGAGTGGGTGCTTGCAGAGCTCACTTCTGGAGAGGAGGACCAAGGACTTCACAAGCCAGAAAGGATGGGATTAATGCTGTGAAAGAGGAAATATAGTGTTAATTGTGTGACAATTAACAAGACAATAGGAACTTTGGAAAGGCCAGTAAAATTAAATCCTGATGTCATAATGTGTCCAGACTTGAGTGGCGTGTCATGTTGAAGGTGACAAGGACCATCCCAGTGAAAGCATGTCCTCGGTGAATCAGATGACCCACTTGGAAAGCACTGGTTGATCACCTCATGAAAACACCTTCCTCCCCTGCTGAAAGCCCATAAGCAGGTCCCCAGTACGCTCAGGATAAACTCTGTGGAGTCCTGAACTTGGCTTGAGAAGTCCCTGCTGACTTCTGCCCTAACCCTCCTTGTACCCTCACGGCAGCTCTTCTGGACCCTGGTAGCTCTCCTCGCTGGCCAGACTCTTGCTCACCCTTGAGGTGCTCCCTATCCCTGGAGCTGCGTCCCCTCCCAGCCCCCGGTCCCATGCTCACCCTTTTCCCCTGGCAAATCTCTCCTGTCTCTGCAGGCTCAGTTTGCAGTCTTTTCTAACCAAGATCAGGTAACATCTTGGTCTTCCCCAGTGTAACATTTCATGGCATGGTTGTGCTTTGTTTTGGCACATAAACTGGATGGTCTTTGATGAACTGTGCTATTTACATCCACTAGCAGTTATCAGAGTGCATGGACTGTACATAGCAGACACTCAGCGATCGAGAGGGACGGAGGGCAGAAGCATGGAGGAAGAAATGAAGTGGGGAGGGAGAAGGAGAATTGAATGTCTGCAAGAGAGTGAGCCAGGCACTAGGAATAAGACATCAGTTAAAAAAAAAAAAAAAAAAATCCCCTCACCCCCAAGGAGCTCACAGCCTGGTGGGGAGAGAGCTTTGAACTGAGTGATGAAAACTACAGCATGAGAAAGCATATGACAGGGTGCAAGTCATGTGCAACCAAGCGCGCGAAGCCCGCTCAGGGCCGCTCCTGAGCACAGGCCGCAGGGTCAGCGGGGAGCGGGGCCCTCCAGCAGGTGGGTCCAGGCGGTTGAGTGAGGAGGCTGCCCTGGTCACACGCGCCCTGGCTGGAGGGTTACTGTCTGTAGACATAGGTGCCCACTGGACCCTCCTTTCTTCCTCTTGAGGTGGTTGGGTCAGGCCTGTGCTTTGTGTAGGGACACTGAAGGTCTCTGGGCTTCCCCAAATCACAGGAAAGCCCCTCAGGCTGCCCTCCTGCGATGCCTGCAGGCTCTTCCCCCACCCCCACTCCCATTGCTCTCTTGCATGAACAAGAAGAGGGATACTTTCAGCGTTAATATTGTTCTGATGAGCTGCTTGAAGTAAGGTCTACCCTCTCCCCGAGCTTGCCCAACCACCCTCAACAGTTGCTGCAGCGCTGTTATAATAAAGAATACACGTGGGAAAGTATATAGAAGCGTATCAGACTTGGACATTAACCAATACTGTTTAAAGTGTAAAATATATGTTTATATTCATATACATATATAAACTAACCTAAAGATGCCCAAAGTGCAGTCTGAGTCACTGTTTATCATGTAAACTGTGTAAAACTGAAGAGAAGGGTACATGACCCCTGCTGCGGCTCCTCGTTCCCCTTTTCCGTCCCATCAGTAATCTTCTCATGGGGTTCCCAGTGGGAAAGAAAAAGATAATTAGCTCCTGGCTGTGGGAGAGGCCCCAAGGTGGCAGAAGCATATTCATTGTTATAGATGACTACAGTGCGACCGGAACTTGTAGGATGCAAATTGAAACAAGACCACAGCTTGTCGGTGGTTTGCTTTTTGTTCCTCTGCCTCTATTAGGCTGCTTGCGTATTTCTTATATGGCTTTAGCTCTAATCACAGTAGCAACATTCTAATTATCAAGAGCCTCTGAATCAGCTTTGATGGCAACACAGACAAGGAAGGTCTGTTAGAAGCCTCAGCTCAGCAGCAAGTCGAGATGGAAGCTTTAGATCGGTGTGCCAGTGTCCCGGGCGGCCTTCTCCTCTCCACGCCTGTCCCTTGCCCCTGGATGGGAGTGCCCTGTGGCTGTTTCTGATACGACTGGGTGCACTGGCCTGTCCCCATGCACGAAAATGCACATGGAAACTTGACTGTGAACCTTCACCTCGTTAACTCCCCATACGGTCCTGTACTCGGCACCAACCAAGAACGTAAATGGAGGCAGAAAAACATATTAAACCATCCTGGCAGTTTCTTCTATTTCATTCATTTTAAAAAACAGTTGGCATTTTTCCTCCAAAAACTACTTGATTTCACACATCTGCTCCATTTTTGTGCTTTCTGGGCTCTTAAGATAGTGAAACTTGTTTCTGAATGGCTTAGGCAATGTTCTTCTTTCAGATGATCTTATAGGTGCTTTAGGTCTTGTCCTTTTCCCGTTAGCCTCCACCTGAAGATGTAGCCCACTTCCTCCCATGACCCTAAGGAAGAGTGGCCTTGAGTCCGAGGCCAGAGATGAGAGGGGTGCCTGCCCCACTGGGAGCGGATCACGGAATGCAGGGCCAGCGAGGAGGGGACTCGTGTCTGCCTCTCATGCATGTCTGTTCTCCTGGGTCAGACACGACTTTGCACTTGTGATGCAATCCCTAGAATGTCTGATGGTAACATTGGTACAAGAGAAAAGAGGAAATGGGGATTTGAGGGATGAGGTTGTCTTCGAAGTTTCCCCTCCCCTCTCAGGTATAAAGAATCTACGGTAGAGGCGTGGAGTGTGCTCAGTGAGGATGACCTAGGCACTTGTGTTTTTTGTGCAGTTGTGAAAGCAGAGTCATGACACTGTGCTAGTGATGGTTCCAGCATCAGGTTTCTCTCTGTAGAGTGCTGTTCTGAGTTGGGCAGGTTTCCATGGTGGAGGTAAACTTGTTATCCATACTTCCCTGCTCTGTTTTCATCGGGGGTGCCGCTAGGCCAGCTTCTCCAAAGACTGCAGTTTTGAAACAAAGTCACAGTACTCTCTCTGTAGTACTTTTCCTGAACCAGGCCTAGCCCTCTGGTCACCATCTGTAATGGCCACCTATTAAGACAATGACACACAGCGCAACAATGCAACAGACCGCTGCAGAACTCTGTAGCATTGCATCGATAAGCGTTTGTTTCTTGACCACATGATTGCAAGTCATCTGGGTTTCTCTGATCTGGTTGAGACTCAGCTAGGTCTGGCCCAGCCCACAGTTTGGATCAGCCCCGCTCCATTCCTCACGGCCAGTGGACCAGTCTGAACAAGGCCTCCTCCTGGCAGTGGCAGAAGCGCAAAAGACCAAACGCAACCATCCGAGTACATTCCCGGCCTCTGCCTCTGTCGTGTTCCCTAACATCCCATTGGCCAAGTCAAGTCACGTGGCCAAGGCCGAGTGAACAGTTATTGAACATAATGTAAACTGTCACATCATCACAGGGCCTGGCCACAGAAGACAGTCACATATCAGTCTCCTCGCTCCTCTCTTGCTGCTTATTCTGAAACACAGCTGCCAATGCGGAAGGATCCTAACATCTTCGTGGTAGAACCATGGCACTCACGGGAGAATTAAGGGCTCACATGCTGGAGAACAGATAGGCTCTTAATCCAAAGGGAATGCCACTCCTGACACCAGTCTGGGATATTCCCACGTAGGATGGCTCAACAGCCAGACTTCCATCTGGAAATTTGAGGAGACAGGTCCTGTCCCCAGCTTCGGAACCACCCTCTCACCCCCATGTGCAGTGTACTGTCCGTACCCGTGTGTCTCTGCTCCTGGCTCTGATGTCCTTCAAGAAGGGAAACTTGTCCCTCTGTCTCCTATTTCCCCCTCAACCCACCCAGTTCTATAAAAGACTACAGTGAACACCTAGAAAACAGCAGAAGCTCCAGTCTTGCACCGCAAGTGGTTACCACTATGAACTTGGGCTTATTTTCCCATCATTTTAATCAGAGAACATTTGAGATAAAAAGACATTGAGTGGTCATGTAGTTCAGCAGCGTCGAGTAGAATAATCTGCAATTGGAAAAGCTCTATATTATACTGCCCAATACAGTAGCCACTAGTCATACGTAGCTCTTGAGCACCTCAAATGTGTCTAGTGGAACTGAGTTTTAGGTGTTATTTAATTTTACTTAATTTAGATTTATACTTAAATAGCCACGTGTGGCTAGTCACTACTGTATCACAGTGTAGATCTAGTCAACCACTTGTTGATTCAGAGGACACATCAGTAGATTTTTTTTTTTAATTTTATTTTTGGCTGTGATGGGTGTTCGTTACTGTGCACGGGCTTTCTCTAGTCGCAGTAAGCAGGGTTGCTCTGTGGTTGCGGTGGTCAGGCTTCTTCTCGTGGTGGCTTCTCTTGTCTCAGAGCTTGGGCTCTAGGGTACATAGACTTCAGAAGCTGCACTGCTCAGACTTAGGTTGCCCCATGGCATGTGAGATCTTCCTGGACCAGGGATTGAACCGGTGTCCCCTGCATTGCAAGGTGGATTCTCAACCACTAGACCACCAGGGAAGTTCCCCGTAGATATTTCTTGAATGGATGCATGAATGAATGAGAAAGAGAGAAATAGCCCCTTACTCCAAGGTCACGCAGCTGACTCATGGCAAAACTAAAATAAGAACCTGGGGAATGGACAGGCTGACCCAGGCACCGTCGTCCTCCCCCTTCCACGCCCCGCCCCCACCTTCTCCCCATCACCTCCTTGAGGCCTGTTTGCGTTACTTTGGCCTTACTTCTGTACTTGCAACCTTCTAGCAGTATCTGAATACCTCATGGTCAAATAGGTTGTGAAAAAAAAAGAATAGAAGAACAAAACTATTTTTCTGCCTTTAGTAATTTGAAGTGTGAGCTTTAAAAACTCACCCAAACATCAAATAATTTTTACACAGTAGAAATAATATATACTTTCCATCCAAATTAAAACACATGCTCCCAGCAATTTAATTATGCAAATATGATACAAGCAGCAGTGAAACAGTGTTAAAGGGGAGGAATGAAGATTGATAAGCTGAAATTTCTGGTGACATTTTCTTTTTTAATTTCCTCTTTTGGTTAATATTATGCTGATTTTCATGCACTGCTTAGGTGGAGACTTTGTGATAAGTGCCTCTACAAATTTATGCAAATAATATTAATCACCTTTGAGATAACAGCAGCCCTTCCCAGCCCCACTGCNATGAAGATTGATAAGCTGAAATTTCTGGTGACATTTTCTTTTTTAATTTCCTCTTTTGGTTAATATTATGCTGATTTTCATGCACTGCTTAGGTGGAGACTTTGTGATAAGTGCCTCTACAAATTTATGCAAATAATATTAATCACCTTTGAGATAACAGCAGCCCTTCCCAGCCCCACTGCCCACAGGAGTTAGGGAATCGCAGTAGATGGATCTTGAGCTCTGAATGTGATTAAATTCACTAGTAAGCAAAGCTGCTGTGTCAACAAAGCTGTTTTCCTTTAGCTGCTCGGAGAATTTTAAATTCAAAATATAACCCCCACCTTTATTCTAAAGAACCTGCCTGCCAATGCAGGAGATGTAAGAGATGTGGGTTGGATCCCTGGGTTGGGAAGATCCCCTGCAGGAGGGGATGGCAACCCACTCCAGTATTCTTGCCTGGAGAAGAGGAGCCTGGCAGGCTATAGTCCATGGGGTCACAAAGAGTCAGACACGACTGAGCAAGTGAACACGTTTGCTCTCAGGGGCAACTGAACTGGTGCCCAATCAAAAATTGAAGAGTGGGCTTGTGTTGCCCTGTTCCACTAGTCCTTTGCAGTCGGGAACTCTATCTTAGGGTGGGTCCTTCACAAGCTTTGAGGTGAGGATGTTGGTGCAAGGAGTTCATTGGGAATGCTCCCTGGAGAAACCTGTAAGGGGTTGGGAGACCCAGGATGGGGAAGGAGAGAAAGGCGGACAACAGTGGGATCTCAGGCAGAGCTCTGGTTGCGGGGGTGGTTCATCCTCATTTCACAGGGGACACCAAATGTTTTTTATGCACCCAAATTGGTCCCCATTTGAGACTGGGGCACTGGGCTTTCATCCATGGCCCTCGAGTCAGCCACTGGCAAGAGCCATCCTCTGGGACGTGACTCCTAGGCACTCGCCAGCCTCTGGGAGTGCGGGCTGGGAGGGGCTCTGCAGAGCTGGGAAAAGCGCCCCAGGGGATTGGGTAGAGCACTGGCAGTGTCCCTTGGAGACTTACGCCAGCCGACTGCGGGCACCCCCAGCTTCTCCAGAGCACGTGGTCCCTCTGCCCTGGAGTCCCCCTGGGCACTGCAGGGCTTCCTAATGTCCAGGCAACCAGGATTTCATTCATAATGATTATTTATTATTTCAACAGGTCACATTGGTATTTTAACAGCAGTCTTCAAGTTTTAAGCAGAGAGGTGAGCTGTAGAGGGAATATGTAGCCAAGCTCATGAGGAACGTGTTCAGATCAAGACAGCTAGCTCCTCATGGGCAAGGCCAACTCCTAAAGAGCCCACGTAATCCAGGAATTAAGATCTGGTTTTGTTTTTTTTTTTTTATGTATTTATTTTTAATTGAAGGATAATTGCTCTGCAGTATTGTGTTGGTTCTGCCAGACAAGATCTGGTGTTTTTATTCAAGCATGGGGAATTTCCATATACATCCTGGGGGTGCTATAATGGTCCTTTCCCCATCGTGGCCAGAAGGTTCAAAGCTCGATCTCTGAGCAGCAGAATGTGTCCTGTGGGCCCGCCTGCCACCTCTGCAGCCCTGGATATAGTCAGGGGCAAGAAACTGGTATTCTGGGGGCAGGTACCCCTGATTCGAGGCCCTCGTATCCTATTGGAGCAAAACCGGGCCCCAGACACTCTCACTCTTCTTGTTTATTTCCTCCCTCTCAAAGAAGGTGCTCCTCTGATGGGCTGTTTCTGGAAAAGCAGAAATGCTCTTTCGAAGGTGAACATAAAAGCTCTCTTGGCAAAGAAATTGCTTTGTTCCATTTGAGAAACCTCTCTGCCTCTGAGAGGAGGGAGGGTGGGGGCCTGTGAGCCCTCATCAGCTTTCCCCCAGGTTTTCAGAGATGAGGCTGGACAGAAAGATTCCCCTGTTCTCCCCGTGGCTCTCCATGACCCAGGCAACTGGGATTTCTTTCATAATGAAAGAAATCAGGCTCTCAGAGCTGCTAGAGATCCTAGGGTTTCCTTTAGGATGGCAAACTCGGGGGGCTGGGCCCGGAGCCCAGGCAGCGGGAGAGGAACCAGATTTGGGTTGGCTCTCTGGGTTGAGACAGACTAAGTGGCTTTGATAATTCCACCTTTATGAAATGAGGACATCGTGTGAAGCCGGACTTGTCAACTGTAAAGTGCGGTGCAGTTTTAGCTGTTGGTGGTGATAATGGTGGTGAATTCTGGCTTGCATCTGTGCCTGTGAGTGTGTGTGCGTACTTTTTCCTGTCGTGGCAAGGGTGGTTGGTGTTGCTCTGCCCTCAGATGTCAGCCCTTCTCCCATCCCCACCCCCTGGAACAGGGAAAGTGAGGAGCCCCCTTCTTCACCCAGGCCCTACCAGCAACAGAGCAGGGTGAACGCCACGCTTATTCCTGATCCCCTCCCCCAGCCTATACAGAGAGTCTGTCAAAACAATGTCAGTTTTATTTTTTATTATGGACATAACATACCTGAAAAACCAGAAATTTAAAGATGAAGAAAAAAAATCACAATATAACAGAGGATGGCATGGTTGGATGGCATCATCCACACGATGAACATGAGTTTGAGCAAACTCCAGGAAATAGTGAAGGACAGGGAAGCCTGGCGTGCTTCAGTCCGTGGGGTTGCAAAGAGTGAGACACGACTTAGCGACTAAACAACAGCAGCAGTTCAGTTTGAAGGATCCTTTAGCAAGGGTCATTATTCTTCAACCAACATATTTTCTCTTTGTTTCAAATTCTGTAATGTTGATAATAATGGGATAGACTTTATCTAGCCATCATTGTTCGGTACATATCAGGGTATAATTAATGCAGGACAACTTTTCATATGTAATAAAATGAGTAAGATCTTTAGAAAAAGCCCTCTAGTGGTCTGCCTTGGAGACCCCACCCTGCCTGGTCCCACCCATCGCCAGGCTCTGTAAGTGCAAACGCTGGAAACCTACCTGGGGGAGTTAGCAGCCTGGCCAAAGAAGGGGCAGACCACGGGCGTCTGTAAAGTGGCTTTGGGGTGCAGTAGTTTCCCCTCCAGCCCCACACCTGACAGTACCGGCAAGCTGACTTCTTAAACCTTCAGCGCGTTGACTCCTTCCTGAGAGCTGGTGAGAAGTGGCTTCTTGCTTGTTCAAAAGCAACAGGGGACCCACATCCATAGGACACGCCGCTGACAGCTCTGTCAGCTGAACCCTAGGAACAGTGGAGAATGTTTCCGAGAGTTGTTCTCTTACCTTCATTTTCTGGTATGTCTTCTTACCAGCTTTAAACTTAAGGAGGACCCCTTACTGCATGTTATTTTCCCCGAGCTCTTTTTCTTTGGGACAGAAAGTATCTTCCTCCAGAGGCAGTTTCCTTGTTGTGGGGGTTTTCCTGGTACTGGGGTCCTGCTGGGAGTGCCTGAGGCTGGTACTCTGTGGGTTGCAGGGGAGGGAGCTGAGCCCTGATTCTCCCACTCACCTTCCCTGCCTGGCCTCCCTGGAGAGCTGAGGGAGTCTGGGTGGAGGACAGGCTCACCTTTTTTGTGGCAAACGCTCTGCAGTCAGCTGGCAGAAGTGGTTCCCTCTTGCCTCCTTATAGCACCTCTTTCTCTCCTCAGCCTCCCAACCTCTCTCTTCCCCTTCCTCTCTCTCTCTCTGCCTTCCTGTCTCTTTCTCTTTCTCTGTCTGCCTTGTTCTAGAATAGGCTTACAGGGTCCTTTTTTTCCCCCTCCCTATTTTCTGGTGAAATATTTCTTTACAAGAATTAGAGCATTTTTTATTTGGGTTCCTTTTTTTCCCCCATATTGCTTTAGAAGCAAATGAATGGGCATTTTAAAAATATCTAAAATGAGAAATAACTTCAGACAAGAAAGTTGTGTGCTATTCAAAGACCGAATACATCCTTTTCTTTCTGTCCTTACATGTATGCCATGCGGCTCTGTAGCTCAGCTGGTAAAGAATCCACCTGCAATGCAGGAGACCCCAGTTTGATTCCTGGATTGGGAAGTTCCCCTGGAGAAGGGATAGGCTACCCACTCCAGTATTCTTGGACTTCCCTGATGGCTCACATGGTAAAGAATCTTCCTACAATGTGGGAGACCTGGGTTCGATTCCTGGGTTGTGAAGATCCTCTGGAGAAGGGAATGGCTACCCATTCCAGCATTCTGGCCTGGAGAATTCCATGGAGCGACTTTCACTTCCCTTCTGTCCTCACATGTGTGACACACAGCAGCCTTTGATGCCTTGCGCCTCCAGGTTTGTCATCACTAACTTCTGTGGTGTAGCTCAGCATTATGCACAGTACTCCTTAACAAAACAGTTCTTTGCTTCTATACCTTACAGGCTGTAATTTTCTTATGGGCAAGAGTACTGGAGTGGGGTACTCTTGCCTGGAAAATCCCATGGGCGGAGGAGCCTGGTGGGCTGCAGTCCATGGGGTCGTGAAGAGTCAGAGACAACTAAGCGACTTCACTTTCACTTTTCACTTTCATGCATTGGAGAAGGGAATGGCAACCCACTCCAGTGTTCTTGCCTGGAGAATCCCAGGGACGGCGGAGCCTGGTGGGCTGCCGTCTATGGGGTCACACAGAGTCGGACACGACTGAAGTGCTTAGCAGCAGCAATGACTGGAACTTCTTTGCAGAAGGGTAAAAGTGTTTCAGTTTATGATACTGTTTCTTGTATTTTTTAGTCTGTCCCCAAGAAACATTTTTGTGATTTCCAATCCCATTAAACTTAGTGATAATATGAAGATGAAGGTATCCTCATCTAACTACTTATTTATTTAATAAATAAAAGAAATTTATTAACTTTGTTAATTTATTTATTAAATAAAATAGAAATTGATAAGTATTCAGAGTCACTGAAGACATCAGTCCTACTGTGTCCCTGGTCATGAAATGTGACTGTTTACACTCAGATCATCTTACTGTGAAGGCAACCAGCATTTTATGCCCCAAGCCTTAGTTCCTAACTCAAATTCAGCAAATTTAAAACTCCCTCTTACTTTGTTTTCTTTGCTGTCTTTTAAAAAATTATTTTTTTTACAAAGACATAACGTAATAATTGACCATATTCCCCTCATTGTACATGTCATACCCCTGACTCATTTATCTTGCAACTGAAAGTTTGTACCTCTTAATTCCTAACCACCCTCCCCGCCAAGCCCCACTCCCCTCTGGAAGCTACCTCTCTGTTCTGTGTACCTATAAGTCTGTTTCTATTTTGTTAAGTCATTTTTTCCTTAGGTTTTACATATAGGTGAAATCATATAGTATTTTTCTTTCTCTGCCTGACTTACTTCGGTTGGAATGATACCTTCTCAGTTCATACGTATTGTCACGAATGGCAAGATTTCAATCTTCTTTACAGCTGAGTAATATCCCACTGCATGTCTGTGTGTGAGCACATGTGGGTGTGTGTGTACGTATTACATCTTCTTTATTCATTTATCAGTAGGCATTTAGGGTGCTTGTGTATCTTGACTATTGTAAGTAATGCAGTGGTGAGCATAGGGATGCATATGTCTTTTGAAATTAGTGTTTTGGTTTTCTTTGGATAAAGACCCAGTAGTGGAATTGCTGGATTGTATTGTTGTTCTGCTTTTAGTTTTATTGAGGAATCTCCATACTGTTTTTCATAGTGGATGCCCCAATTTACATTCCCACCAGCAATGCATGAGGGTTCTCTTTTCTCCACATCCTTGCCAACACTTGTTATTGGCTGTCTTTTTGATAATAACCATTCTGACAGGTGTGAGGTAGTATCTCATAGTTTTTATTTTCATTTCCCTGATGATGTTGATCTTTTCTTGTACCTGCTGGCCATCTGTACGTCTTTCTTTTTTGGAAAAATGTCTATTCAGATCTGCCCATTTTTTATTGGAAGATTTTTGGAGTGTTGAATTGTATGAGTTCTTTCTTTATTTTGGATATTAGCTCATTATCAGATATATTCTTCACAAATATCTTCCTCCATTCACTAGGCTGCCTTTTCATTTGTTGATAGTTTCCTTTGCTGTACAAAAGCTTTTTAGTTTGACATAATCCTATGTGTCTATTTTTGCTTTTGTTTCCTTTGCCCAAGGAGACATTTCTAAAAAAAATATTGCTAAGACCAATGTCAGAGAGCATACTGCCTGTGTTTTTTTCCTAGAAGTTTTATGGTTTCAGGACTTATGTTTAAGTTTTTAATCCATTTTAAGTTTATTTTTGTATATAGTGAAGAAAAATAGTCTAATTTGCTTCTTTTCCTGTAGCTGTCCAGTTTTCTCAACACTGTTTATTGAAGAGATTGTATTTTCCCCATTGTATATTCTTGCCTCCTTTGTTGTAGACTAATTGCCCTTGTAAGAGCAGGTTTATTTCTGAGCTGTTATATTCCAATCATCTATGTATCTGTTTTTGTGCCAGTGCCATACTGATTTGATGACCATAGCTTTGTATTGTAGTTTGAAATCAGGGAGCATGATGCCTCCAGCTTTATTATTCTTTCTCAAGACTGTTTTGGCTCTTCTGGGTCTTTTGTGTTTCCATATGTATTTCAGAATTATTTGTTCTAGTCCTGTGAAAAATGTCATTGGTACTTTGATGGGGATGCCACTGAAGCTGTAAATTACCTTGTATAGCACTGGCATTTCAACAATATTCTTTCAGTCAATGATCATGGCATACCTTTTCTTCTGTTTGTCTTTTTCAATTTCTTTCAGTAACGTCTGTTTTCAGACTATAGGTCTTTAACCTCTTTAGTTAGATTTATTCATGGGTATTTTATTCTATTTGATGTGATTGTAAATGGGATTTTTTTGGTTAATTTCTCTTTTTGATAGCTCCTCCTTAATGTAGAAATGCCACAGATTTATGTGTATTAATTTTGTACCCTGAAACTTTGCTGAATTCACTGATGACTTCTAGTATTTTTCTGGTAGGATCTTTAGGATTGTCTATATATACCCTCATATCATCTACAAGTAGGGACAGCTATACTTCTTCCTTTCTAATTTGGATTATTTTTATTTCTTGTCTGATTCTTAAGGCTTCCAGTTCTGTGTTGAATAAAAGTGACAAGAGTGGGAATCCTTGTCTTGTTCCTGATCTTAGAGGAAATGCTTTCAGTTTTTCACAGTTGAGTATGATGTTAGCTATGGGCTTATCATTCATAGCCTATATTAATTTGACATATGTTTCTTCTATACCCACTTTATAGAGAGTCTTTATCATAAATGGATGTTGAGTTTTGTCAAGTGCTTTTTCTGCATCTGTTGAGATGACCATATGGTTTTCATTCTTTGATTTGTTAATGTGTATTCGCACTGATCAGTTTGCAGATTTTTAACTAGTATTGCATCCCTGGAATAAATCCCACTTGGTCCTGGTGTGTTATCCTTTTAATGTATTGTTGAGTTTGTTTTTCTCAAATTTGTTTGATAATTTTTGCATCTATGTTCATCAGTGATTTTGGCCTGTAATTTTATTTTTTGTGATATCTTTGTCTGGTTTTGGTGTCTGGGTGATGATGGCCTCATAGGATGAACTCAGAAGCATTCCTTCTTCCCAAATATTACACAATAGTTTGAGGAGGAGACATGTTAACTCTTCTCTAAATGTTGTTAGAATGCACCTGTGAAGCTATCTGGTCCTGGACTTCCATTAGCTGGGAGCAAAACTTCACTCTTAATAAGTATACTAACTACTATTTTTTTGTAACTTACTTGTACCACTTGCCTTGCAAAGAACTCAGTTATAAAGAAAGAATCTTGTGCCATTGTTAAAAACATGTTTAAAGAAATCAGTTTAGAATTTATCAAAGTTTTGTTTCGCTCACATGTATAACCATCAGTTTCATGTAAATAACAATTTACCTTTGTAGACCTTTCTCTCCTTCACTATCAACTTTATACATTTTTGTCCTGCTTTAAAATCTCTGTCCTTAGGAAATGAGCTGTCGTTTTGACTATCCCTTTCACCTACAGCTGTGCCATTCCAGAGCCCCATTCAGTTTTTACTTCCCCCTTTATTCACATCTTCTCTCCTCATTCAAAGGGTGAATTAAAACATAAGTTAAACATGAAACTTTAAAGAAACTATTTGTGGTTTTTTTCTCTTATAGAAAATTCAAATCCATTCTGATACTAATGTATCCATCTCACATATCTTTCTTCAAAGACCGAGGACTCTTTCTTTTTTTAAATGGCATGTAGCCACACAAGGGGACTTCCTGGCACCTATTTGGAGAGCGTGTGGAAGTTGAGGGAGGGAGAGTAGCAGAGAGAAGCACTCTCCGAGCCCGCATTGGTGTTGCTCTCCATAGCTCGTGCTTACGTATCTTTATAGGCAAGCATGAAGCCTCCAAAGAGGCTTAAAGCAGGTGTACCAGGTGAAAAAGAATGTTTGTCTGTATTTATTTGTGCTGATATAAATATACAGTCCAAACAGAGAAACAGCCCATTAAAAAACAAAACAAAACCCAGTCATCTAGGAAGTCCAAGAATTTAGAACTGAAGGAAGCCAGGATATCAAATAGGACACCGTTTCTTTGTAGCCAAGGCTTTGGGTCCCTCCACTGTGACGGGAGAAATGAAATGCAGAGGCTAATAGAATGTTTAGTGACTTCCAAATGAGAGGAGAGCCCCTCCACCCAATTCAGAGGGATCATTTCAACAAAGGTTTCTGTAGGTTAAGCCCTCTCCAATTTGCAACCCTTTTCACAAACCTCTAGTTCTGCCCTCTTCCCATCACCATAGCAACACTTCTAATAACCGACTAGAGGGGAAGAAGCAATTTTGCAAATGTGACCATCTCCTACTCTCAGTTTTGCCACTATGTGTGTGTTTTCTTCAGTTGGCCTGTCCTGTGGACTTTTGTTCTCCTCTCAGGATCTTATTATGTTATAATAAATAGCACCTGGCCATTAAAATGGGAAAGCCAGGCCTGAAAGCTTTAATAACTTGGCATTAAGTATTTCACTTAGATCAGTGGTCCCCGAGTGCCAGTCCGTGGCCCAGCTGCTTTAGAGTCAATGAGACCCCAGTCCAGACCAGGTGGATCCCAGTCTCTAGTCATGGTGCCCAGCAGCCTGCATTCTTACTGTTCTCCACTGAGCTGCCACCAGATGTGCCACTTATGATCAAAGGAAGGCTGTCCTGTTTGATATCCTTGGTTCCTTCAGCTCTAAATTATTATACCTCTGTAATGACTTTGGGGGATTTTTTATGGGCTGTTTTTCTCTTTGGACCATATATTATATAAGCACAAATAAATATAGACAAACGCATATTTTTTACTTGGTATGCCTATCCTGAATAACCAGCGTCCTGATTCTGTCTGTGTATCCTATATAGCAAATAGATGAAGAATAGATGCGGTTCAGTTCAAACTGCATGGATGGTGAAAGGAAACTATAGGATCTGTTTTAGACAAAAGAAAGAAAAGGAAAATTTAATCGCAAGATGGCCCCACCCTTAGTTATTGTTAGGTAAGAAATGAAAGATTTCAGAATTCCAATCCCACTTCTAGGCATATACCTGAAGAAGAACATAATTCAAAAATGCGCATGCACACCCCATTGTTCTTGGCAGCACTGTTTACAATAGCCAGGATATGGAAACAACCTAAATGTCCATCAGCGGGGAAGCGGATAAAGAAGATGCAGTGCATTATATACAGTGGAGTACTCAGCCATGAGAAGGAACACAATGGGGTCATTTGTAGAGACATGGCTGGACCTAGAGAGTGTCACACAGAGTGAAGTAAGTCAGAAAGAGAAAAGCAAATACCGTATACTAATGCACATATGTGGAATCGGAAAAAATTGGCATAGATCATCTTATTTACCAGGCAGCAGTAGGGACAGAGCCGTAGGGAAGGGAGGCCTAAGTACCAAGGGGGAGCAGAGGGGTGAACTGAGAGCCTGAGATTCTTATACTCTGTGTAAAATGCTAATGAGATCTTACTAGAAAGCACGGGGAACTCTACTCAAAGCTCTGTAGTGACCTAAATGGGAAGGAAATCCAAAAGGCGGGGTGGGGGGAATACGTGTGTGTATATAGCTGATTCACTTTGCTGTACAGTAGAAGCTAACATAACATTATAAAGCAACTATAATTAAAAAAAAAAAAACTTCATAATTTAAAAAATACTAGACATTAAGGG
Source organism: Cephalophus harveyi (assembly GCA_006410635.1). NCBI lineage: Eukaryota > Metazoa > Chordata > Mammalia > Artiodactyla > Bovidae > Cephalophus > Cephalophus harveyi. The sequence goes on from SJYT01039782.1 coordinate 153,811, forward strand.
AAAAAGAGGGTAATGCAGGCCAAGGTGGGTATGAAACATCTGCCGTTTTCAACTCTCTTTCCCTAGAGGCCCAGCATAGATCCCCCAATTCTGATTGGCTGTCCAACTTCTCAGCACTAATTTTTCTGTGATTCATACTGCGTCTCTGCTGAAAAGGATGTGAAAGCTGTCATAGTCACAAATAGAAATGAGTGGTGACTGTGCATCACCAGTTCCCATCTCTGAATGCAGGTCTGTTGCTGTGTGCACCATCGGGCTTTACCGTTATGACATTAATTTCCATAGATGCCACTGGCAGCCAGTCTGCAGTTTGAAATTTTCCTTGTCTGCTTGACTCAGTTTAGTGACTTGATCTGAAACGTTTCCAGGTGATATCCTCACCATTTATTCGGACTCTGAGGCAGTCTGCAGTGGGACTTTCAGGAAAGATTCTCTGTTGTGTTGTCCAGATTCATCATGGTCATGCGAAACTCATCCAGAAGTGCGTTATCTGCCTGCCCTCTGGGTTTCAGTGCTTCAGTGCTTTGCTGAAGAAAGAATAAAAAAGATTTGTTTCAGAAATTTCAGCGGATATGACTAGCAAATGGTTTTGAAGATTGATTAAAGTTGGTTTAAAGGTTGGTACCAACCTTCTTAAAGAAAGGGTCTTAAACTGTTCTTACGTTGCTTGCTACACCATCTGGCCTTCTAAGCAGCGCAGTGTAGGTTGGTCCATTGAGCAGCCGAGAGTTCTGGCTTCTGACCAGTAGTGACACTGGAAAGGTGGGAAGCCCTTTTATATCAGTGTCATTAATCATGATGAAATCAAGTGGATTCTTGCTTGGACTTGACTATTTTCCAGAATTTTTCCTAAAATCACTTGATATTTGATTGGAATAATTCATAAACATTGATGTGGCCCCCAGATCCTCTTTGTCATTGGTGCTTCTGGAGGTGATCAGCTTTGAAATGGAAATGTTGGCTTACTGGTTTGCATTTTATTTTTTCCCTCTTTGCGAGAGAATCTCTGCTTCCTAGAGGAGTTGTCCCCATCCTCCAGGCCATACAGTGGTCAGATTTCCAGTAGGTGAGAAAGAAAGCCTCATGAGCTTTTAAGATCCAGCATCCCAAGATCTAAACCTGGACAGCATATTAAAAAGAGGAAGCTTCACTTTGCTGACAAAGATCCATATAGTCAAATCTATGGTTTTTCTAGTAGTCAGTGTACAGATGTGAGAGTTTGACTGTATAGAAGGCCGAAGAATTGATGGTTTCAAACCATGGTGCTGGAAAAGGCTCTTGAGAGTCCTTTGGACAGCAGGGAGATCAAACTAGTCAATCCTAAAGGAAATCAACCCTGAATATTCATTGGAAGGACTGGTGCTGAAGCTGAAGCTCCGATACTTTGGCCACCTGATGCAAACAGCTGCCTCATTGGGAAAGATGCTGATGCTGGAAAGATTGAGGGCAGGAGGAGAAGGGGCAACAGAGGTTGAGATGGTTGGACGGCATCACTGACTCGATGGACATGAGTTTTGAACAAATTCTGGGAGATAGGGAAGGACAGGGAAGCCTGGCATGCTGCAGTCCATGAAGTCACAGAATCAGACATGACTGAGCAACTAAACAGCAACAAAAATGATCTTGTATTGCTGCAGCATATATATTTTTGCATTTCATTTTATCTTTAAAAGCTATTTATTTTAGCTTATAGGAAACTTGGGAAGATGCTTAAGAGGAAAGAAAAATTATACCATAGTCCCAGATAAATTGTTGGTTATAACCATGATGTGTTTCCTTCTAATCATATATCTACCCATTCCATATTAACAAATCCTCACCGATCACTTGCTCTTCATAAGGTACTAAAGAAGTTATTGACAGTTATCTGAAGTTATTGACAGTTAACCAGAGACCAGTTACATTATTAGGGAACTCTCATTAAATCCAAGGGGATAAAACAAAATGCTAAGAAATTTGTCTGAAACAACTTTAGAGATCTTCTGGGTTTGGCAAAGGTATTAATGATGAGGGAAGTGGACTGCAGAGAAAAGGGTCATTTTCACCTTGATTCTATAAACTACGTAAAGTGTGTAAGTTAATATAGAAAAAGGAGAAACGGAGGCATCCTGGATGATGTAGCGACACTTTTGTTAACCTTGGGTTAGGAATATGGAGAGCAAAGAAGAGCGTGGGAATAACCTCAGGTAGAGATTCTTCCTCACATTTTTACCTTCTCTGGGTCTAAAGGCAAGGAACTAATATTAAACAATCGAGTTTTATTCTATAATGGCAAAACTACGTAAAGTGTGTAAGTTAATATAGAAAAAGGAGAAACGGAGGCATCCTGGATGATGTAGCGACACTTTTGTTAATCTTGGGTTAGGAATATGGAGAGCAAAGAAGAGCGTGGGAATAACCTCAGGTAGAGATTCTTCCTCACATTTTTACGTTCTCCTCTGGGTCTAAAGGCAAGGAACTAATATTAAACAATCGAGTTTTATTCTATAATGGGACATTATATCCCAAGAACACTCCATTTTCTTCAGGTAATTGGAGTAGGTTAGCTGTCAAGAACCCTGGAGTAGATGCCCAGTTTGAACTGACTCACCCGAATGTTTCTGCTCCCATTTTCTCAACTATTGGCCCAGAGGATCTCCCTGGCACACAGTGTGCCCTGACACAGTCCAGACTGGCTAGATCTCTTATCCTAATGAATGGTTGCGGGCTGGACCTGCAGAACTAACAGCTACCTAAGTCAGACTGGGGGCAACTCCCTTCTTTCACACAAAGGGCTGCTGTGCCTGAAAGAGTTCATTAGGGAGTTTAGTAATAGCCCGTGCGTGTGTGTGTGCATGTGCATGTGCGTGTGTGTGTGTGTGTGTCAGAGAAAAGGAGCAGACTCCTTAGGCTTTGGGTAACTGCAGTGTGTGTGTGAGAGAGAGAGAGACGGGCTGCTCCTTCTGGCCTCCCCACCTCATCTCTCTATGACCTTTGTATGTATGACCATGGCTTAATAAAAGCTCAGGAGCCCAGACTACTTCCATGGCTGTGGCTGAACTGCTTTTGTAGGCTTAGCTCTACTGAGACTATAGACACTATAATGCCTTGAGATTGTAATGGAGCCCAAGTGAAACTGTGGGCATGAAAGTCCTTTGAAGCCACACAGTGCTGGGGGTGGAGGGTTCTTTGGGGTTTTTAGATGACTTAGGGGTGAATTGGATCTCCCAGCCTGTGACTTGGCTCTGAGCCTCTAACTCTACTCCTCACCTCATTGCTGGTCCATGCCCAGTTGGGTTCCTGAACCTTCATTCCTTGGATGGGTTTGTAGGACCAAGTAGGCAAATAGTTAGACCTCACCTTACTGGTTTTGCCTATAAAAACTGCCTAGGTAAGCATTCCCTGGGGAACTGGGGTCCTGTGTGAGCAGTGACTAGCCTTGGGAAAGGTCCAGATGTGTTCACTTGTCCAATAATTCATAAAACTCATTTTTTTAAAAGTTAGTATAGGTTCGATTTCCTTGGGAAGGCAAAATCAGTCCCAGGAGGGGTGTGGGGGAGAAGATAGAAGTGATTGAATGGAACAAGGAGGAAATAGGCACGCAGGGGTTCAAGAGATGCTGAGCATCCTTGGGCTGGCAAAGTCTAACCTCTGGCATTGACTCTAATGCACCGAGTCCAGAAAGCTCAGTGACAGCAGGATTGTATAATCAGTGGCAGGAAGCAGCTCTTAGCTTCAGGGGAGAAGCGCATTTAACTGTCTAAAGAGGAACCTCTGGGTCTGTGGCGAGGAGGCTAATTAAGGTGATATTAATCTGAAACATCTTCGTGCTCATACAAGTAGAGAACTTTAATTCTGGTGCTTATGTTTTAATAATCTTCTGTTTCTGTATTTTATTCCTTAATGAAATACCATTTTTCAAATCTAATATGTTCTTCCAGTAAATACCCTTATGAAGAGCTTTATTTTTTCATTCAAACAGTTTTAAATCCTAAGATATATAAACAAAGGTGTTTATTGTTACATTGCATTAGTGAAAACTTCAAAAATGGTTGGCCCATCTATAATATAATACCATGCAGTACATAAAAATAATGAGATGGAACTACTTATAGATAGGAAAAGATGTTTGTGGTATTGAATTATACAACTGTATTTTTAGTAAGATCCCATTTTTATAAATATCGAATGTATATGACTAAATAAGCTTAGAAATGCATCTATAAAGAATGGTCATCAAACTGTTAATGGTGTATTCCTCTAAAGGCAAAAGTTGTAGAGGGAAAATTTCATTTCCTTATCCATGTATATATGTTCTGATCTGTAGCATATGGGTTTCTTACAGTTTTTTATTTTTCTAGAATTCAGTTTCCTTTAAAATTGAACACCAGCAGAAAGAAAAAGATTTCAGAAAGAAAAGATCACTAGAGGCACCAAGTACTATAATTTTCTTAAATCGGATTCACTGCTTCCCATATTAAGGCAAGAAATTTGAAAAACCTGAAAAAAAACAGAGATTTCAAAGTAGCCAAAATAGGCAATGGATGTTCCCCAACATTGTCTGCTGAAGAATTTGAAATGTAGATACACAGAGCCTCTCACTTGGATGCATCTCAGAGGCATTGTCCTGAGTGAAAGAAGCCAATATGTCTAAAGGTTCCATAGAGTAGGATTCCGTTTATCTGACACTCTCAATGTGGCAAAGCTATGGGGAAGCAATCAGTGCTTACCAGGGTTTGGGAAAAGGGACGGCAAAAGGAAATTGCTTTTGGTGAGGGATTTGCTCTGTATCTTGATTGTGGTGATGGTGAACATGCCACTTACATGCCAGAATTCATAGAACTAGTCACAGAAAAGTGCATCTTACTCTATGCTAATTTTTAAAAAGTAAAGCAATAAAATAAAAAACAGGGAACCAAGGAGATTGTGTGTCTGACCCCCCCACAGAAGCATGGCTGTGGTCTTCCAGTTGTACTGCACCATATAGCCATCCACTCTGCAGGTCTCACTCGCCTTGACTGAGCCCCAGAGGCAGCCTTGCCCTCACCTCTGCCCACGATCAGTTCCTCCACCCACAAACTATAAGGGATTGTTTAGTTTCTGTCTGAGTAAATCCCACCTTTGGAAGCTTAGCATTTTCAAGACTTTATGTTGGATTTGCATATATACCTTCTATGTAACTTCCTCTCTGTAACTTCCACCAGTGGAATCTAATCTAACTCGTAATAAGATAAACTACGTCTAACCTCTTAAACAGCATAAACTTCTATATACTGCAGTAATATCTCCACCTTCTCAGCCTGCCATGTCTGCTCCTCTGAGCTGCCTCTTTGCTTATCCGGCTGCATGCTGGTTTCCAGACCCTCCACCTCTCCGGGCTCTTTTGTCTGCCGCCTCATTTACCAGCATCCCTCTGGAAACACAGGGGCCAGAGTGAATGTGCTTCTCTGTCTGTCTGTGGTCTGACAATAGAGCTGGCCCGGCTCTGTTGCTGATGCTAACGGTTTGTCATTTAGTGACGCTGATAGTTGCTTTTCCATCTCCAGAAACCATATCGCTCTGTGGCCTTGAAGTGTGCAAACACTTCCTTTTTACATATGCTGCTGTGAAACCTCAACTCTCATCTTGTTCTGCAGTAACAGGATCTTTGTCTTTTTTTTTTTTTTTTCTTTACAATATTGTATCGGTTTTGCCATACATCAACATGAATCTGCCATGGGTATATATGTGTTCCCCATCCTGAACCCCCCTCCCACCTCTCTCCCCATACCATCCCTCTGGGTCATCCCAGTGCACCAGCCCCAAGCATCCTGTATCCTGTGTCGAACCTAGACTGGCGATTCGTTTCTTATATGATATTATACATGTTTCAATGCCATTCTCCCAAATCATCCCGCCCTCTCCCTCTCCCACAGAGTCCAGAAGACTGTTCTATACATCTGCGTCTCTTCTGCTGTCTCGCATACAAGGTTATCATTACCATCTTTCTAAATTCCATATATATGTGTTAATATACTGTGTTGGTGTTTTTCTTTCTGGCTTACTTCTCTCTGTATAATCGGCTCCAGTTTCATCCACCTCATTAGAACTGATTCAAATGTATTCTTTTTAATGGCTGAGTCATACTCCATTGTGTATATGTACCACAGCTTTCTTATCCATTCATCTGCTGATGGACATCTAGGTTGCTTCCATGTCCTGGCTATTATAAACAGTGCTGCGATGAACACTGGGGTAGATGTGTCTCTTTCAATTCTGTTTTCCTCAGTGTGTATGCCCAGCAGTGGGATTGCTGGGTCATAAGGCAGTTCTATTTGCAGTTTTTTAAGGAATCTCCACACTGTTCTCTATAGTGGCTATACTAGTTTGCATTCCCACCAACAGTGTAAGAGGATTCCCTTTTCTCCACACCCTCTTCGGCATTTATTACTTGTAGACTTTTGGATCCATTCTGACTGGTGTGAAACGGTACCTCATTGTGGTTTTGATTTGCATTTCTCACTATTTCCAGTTTTTTAAGGAATCTCCACACTGTTCTCCATAGTGGCTGTACTAGTTTGCATTCCCACCAACAGTGTAAGAGGGTTCCCTTTTCTCCACACCCTCTCCAGCACTTATTGCTTGCAGACTTTTGGATCGCAGCCATTCTGACTGGCGTGAAATGGTACCTCATTGTGGTAGGCAGATTCTTTACCGATTGAGCTATGAGGGAAGGCCTGCTGTCTCCTCTATGAAGTAGTGTATATAATGGACGTTATGTATGTGTGTGTGTGTATACATAGATATAAATCTGAATCACTTTGCTGTACAACTGTAACTAACACATTGTAAATCAAATATATTTCAATACAAAAAATTATAATAATAAAATTTTTTAAATATTTTTTTAAAGCTCTCAGGATAGGACTTCCCCGTCAGCCCAATGGTTAAGACTCCACAAATCTTGACTTCCCTGGCAGCTCACAAGGTAAAGAGTCTGCCTACAATGCAGGAGACCCCGCGTTCGATCCCTGGGCCAGGAAAATCTCCTGGAGAAGGAAATGGCAACCCATTTCAGTATCCTTGCCTGGAGAAACCCATGGGCAGAGGAGCCTGGGGGGCTCCAATCCATACAGTCCATGGGGTCACAAAGGCGATTCTACTGCAGGGGGCATAGTTCAACCCCTGATCTGGGAACCGAGATCTCACACAGCACACTGTGTGGTCCAAAAAATGGAAAACAAAAAGATTTTAACAGAAAAGCTCTGGGGCTTCCCAGGTGCCGCTAGTGGTAAGGAACCCACCCACCAATGAAGAAGAGTAACACGTGGACTTGATTCCTGGATTGGGAAGACCCCCTGGAGAAGAGAATGGTCACCCACTCCAGTGTTCCTGCCTGGAGAATCCCCGGACGGAGGAGCCTGGTGGGCTGCAGTCCACGGGGTCACAAAGAGTCGGACACAGCTGAAGCCCTTGGCACGCACGCACACGTGTATTATCAAATATTCTAGCAGACATATTAATCACAGCAAAGTCAAACAGTTGAAAGTAATAAAAGAAAGTGATTTGATTTCTGTAAGGCAAGACAGGACCTCCTGGGGGTAGTGTACATCATAAATTTTTCTGATCCTTGGCAGAGTTTTTCCTAAACTGCTGTCTCACCTAAAAAGGCCCACTGGCCATGAAAGAGGCTGAATTTATGGAAGGCGCTTCAGGAGGAGGCCAGAGAAAGCTGGAAATTTCCGTTCTGGAAGCTGCATGTGTTCTTTCCCACTCCAGCGGGGAGCTAGGCGATTTCTGCTTCCCACTCTGGCCACGGGAAGGCAGTGGAGTGAGATAATGCGAAAAAGCCCCACCAAGGAGTGGCTCTCAAGGTAAGTCTAAAAACGTGTACTTGGCGGTCTGCTGCTGTGTGACAAGCGACCCCCACAACTGCTGGCTTAAGAAAGCAGTTCTGTATGATTAACTATTCTGGGTTGAGCTGAATGCTTTTAAAACAAATAAAGTAATTAATTTGGTTGTACAGGTCTTAGTTGAGGCATGCAAGGTCTTGTTCCCTGACCCAGGATCCAACTCCGGCCCCCTGAGTCTTAGACACTGGGCCCCCAGGGAAGGCCCTGGACAGTCTTTCTATCCAGGGGCTGTTGGCTGGAAGCTCACCTACGTAGTCCCCACAGAGATGACGCAAAGGCTGAGCAAAGCCGGGATGCTGGCAGAGCAAACCTGCAGCTGTCCAGATAGTTTCCCTGTCTGGCCCGCTCGGCGTGGCCTCCACAGGAGACTAGCTGGACGGCTCAGGGCTCTGGGGACGGCACGCTTCCTTGTTTCCGGGTCTTACATTTAGGCCCAGTGATGGCCCAGCTGAATGCCTACCACGTTGAATCAGTTACAGCAAGTCGCAGTGCCAGTCCGGGTTCGCTGTGGGCTAGGACCTCACAGGGCACACGGATCCTGGGAGAGATGGTTAATTAATTGGAACCACTGGAGAGATGGTTAATTAATTGGAACCACTGGAGAGATGGTTAATTGGAACCACTGGAAACTGGTTCCAAGAACAGGTGTGGAAAAGACGCTGAGACGTAGAAGGATGAGCGGAGAGAAAAGCATGGAGCAAAACACAGAGTATCTAAAGACACGAAAGAGTGAGGGACGGTGTACAGCTTCGTAAACAGAGTCAGTGGGCAGTGGGTTTGTGTAATAAGTGAGGCAACGGTCAAACTCCGGGGGACCTTGTACCTCAGGCTCAGCAGTTTGGACGTGATTTTGTCTAGTAGTTCTCTGATCAAACAGCACCCTGGAATCTCCTGGAGACCAGGGAATGCCAGCTCCCCAAATATTATCAAAACAACCCCTGACGAGACAAGGAGAACTCCATCTCTGCAGAGATCTGGAGGCCTCCCAGAGGAGGAAGGGCAAGGTTAGAACTGATTGAAAATGGGAAGTTTGGTTGAAGGCGTGTCCCTCACCAGGGGAGTGGGGAAGGTCCTTTGAAAAATTTATTCATTTGTCTACTCCTGGCCTTCTGTGACCTAGCCAGCTAGTTGCAGCATGCCAACTCTTAGCTGTGACATGGGGGGTCTAGTTTCCTGACCAGGCATGGAACCTGGGATCTCTGCATCGGGAGCACAGAGGCTTAGCCTCTGGAGCACTAGGGAAGTCCTGGGGTGGAGGTGGGGGAGGTCTTGATTCAGACTGAGCAGAGATCAGAACGCAACAGCCCAAGGCTGGCAGCAGAAGCAAGGGAAGGCAGAGAAATCACATAACCTTAGGGCACAAACTGGTGATGCTATCCTTGAGGAGCTGAGGAATATTTTGGAAAATTTCAGTGATGAATAACTAGGCCACTTGTCTAGGGAAGAACCTCCTGGAACAGTGAGTGATGCTAATGAGAGGATGGAGTGGTGGGTTACAATAAAGAGTAAGCTCTGTGGAGCGTAGGGAGTATGGGTCTCAGAACGTGGTCAACATATAGATTCTCAGAACTCATCTTCAAAAGCTCCTGTTCGGTGGACCCCCAAAACCTCTATTTTTCACAGGCTTGGAATCGAGGCTATAAGCTGGTGGGTAGCGGAGCAGGTCCGCACAAACAGGGGGCTTTGGCGTTTTGCTTATTTTGAGCTAAAGGCATTTGAAAAATACCAAATGCTGGAAGAGATTCCTTTTGAGCTTTCCTTATCTGCCTGAAGACAGATAATCCCAAAGGAACTTTATCATCATAAACCCCCTCCCGAGGAGCTCATCATCCAGGGAAGATGGACTCAACACAGGTGAACACCAGACAGACCCAGATGAGCTTCATCACAGCCACATCGCCCACCTGTCTCCTAAGGGCCCACTCACCTTTCCTAAAAATCACTGCTATTCCTGGAGACAGCTGTCCCCAAACTGTTTGGCACCCAGGACTGGCGTTGTGGAAGACAGTTTTCCCATGGTCCAGGGAGCACGGGGGGATAGTTTCGTGACGATTCAAGCATGTGACGTTTGTGTGCTTTTTGTTTCTATTGTTACTGCATCAGCTTCACCTCAGATCATCAGGTTTTTGATCCTAGAGGTTGTGGACCCTTGCCCTAAGGAGTCTCCACGTGGCCCTCCTCTTTTCCTATTAAGAGGATATTTAAGCCTAAATTCTAAAGCCAACCTCTTTAAGCTATTCATTTCCCCCTAGCTCTCTGTCACACATACATGAAGTAGACATGTTTTAAATGTGTCTTCTCTTGTTGATCCATCTTGTATTACAGAGGGTCACAGTCAAGCTCTGAAAGGTGGAGGGAAATTATTTTTCCTCTTCTACCGAGCTACAAACCACTGTGTGTGCGTGCTCAGCCATGCCAACCCTTCCCGGCCCCGTGGACTGTAGTCCACAGAGCTCCTCCGTCCATGAGCTTCCCCAGCAAGAACACTGCAGGGGGTTGCCATTTCCTCCTCCGGGAGATCTTCCTGACCCAAGTATTGAACCTGAGTCTCCAGCATCTCTTACGCTGGCAGGTGGACTCTTTACCACTGAGCCACTTTGGAATCCTGTGAACCACTGTAGCTTGAGATATAATGATTCTGGGTAGGGCTGGTCCCAGTGGTGAAGACTCCAAGCTTCCACTGCAGGGGACCACAGTTTCATTCCTGATTGGGGAAGTGCTACCAGCTATGAGGTTCAGCCCAAACAAACAAATTAAAAAAATATATATAATGATGGTATAAATACAGGTTAAATCAGGGATGTGGTCAGGGTTTTCCTAGATTTTATGTCCCCTGCCAATTTCCTCATGTCTTTGATGATTCTAGGTCTTCTCCAAGCTACCAGTGACCAGTGAACTTGCCCAGTCGTGTCCAATTCTTCGAGACCCCATGGACTGTAGCCTACCAGGCTCCTCCATCCATGGGATTTTCCAGGCAGGAATACTGGAGTGGGTTGCCATTTCTTTCTCCAGGGGACCTTCCTGATCCAGGGATCGAACCCAAGTCTCCCACGTTGCAGGCAGATGCTTTACTGTCTGAGCTTTCCAAGCTACGCTGCAGAGAATACATATATCTCTGTGAGGCAAACCCAGGAAGAATCCTTGGGGAAAAGTATCACAGAAAAGGCAGGGAGAATTCAAGAGGCAGTGATTTCAAGGTGCCTGGGGATGGAGGGGAGGAGGGGGAGCTGGTCTTTGATCCTGCAAGTCCCTTGGGCAGGTGACTCTTTGGTGTGGATGGCAGGGTGGGGGTGAGAGTGCTCCCAGAGGAGACAGGAGTTACTTAGATAACTCAGAATCCCCATCAGCTGAAATTCAGGATGTCGAAATCCTGAAATCTGGTTTGCCCCTGATACTGGGGCTTCTCAGGTGACTGGGCGATAAAGAATCTACCTGCTAATGCAGGGTTCCATCCCTGGGTCAGGAAGATCCCCTGGAGGAGGAAATGGCAATCCACTCCAGTCTTCTTGCCTGGAGAATCCCATGGACAGAAGAGCCTGGTGGGCTACAGGCCACAGCTGAGCAAATGAGCATGCACACCCTTGGTACTGAACTATAAACAGACCAAACTCAAAGTCCCCCAGACCCTTCGGCGTATCTGACCCCTAGTTGGTATAATCTTGCTTAAATCCCTGTGTTCCTCTCCTCCCCCTCACATTCACAGAGGTTTCAGGAAAGAAATTCAAGGAGATGAAGTCACTTTTCCAAGATCACAGAGCCATCAGATGCCATGAAAGCGAAAGTGTGAAAGTGTTGGCCGCTCAGTCGTGTCTGACCCTTTGCCATCCCAGGGACTGTAGCCCGCCCCAGGCTCCTCCGTCCATGGGATTCTCCAGGCCAGAATACTGGAGTGGGTTGCCATTCCCTTCTTCACAGAATCTTCCCAACCCAGGGATTGAGCAGATTCTGTACCATCTGAGCCACAGAGAAGCCCTAGGAATGTGGTGTGACTAGCTTTATGGGCTGGGCACTTTCACACGCTGATGAGTGGGAACGGTCAGTCACTCAGTCGTGTCCACCTCTTTTCAACCCCATGGACTGTAGCCCACCAGGCTCCTCTGCCCATAGAATTCTCCAGGCAAGAAATCCTGGGGCGGATTTTCTTTTCCTTCTGCAGGGGGTCTTCTTGACCCAGGGATTGAACTTGGGTCTCCTGCATGACAGGCAGAATCTTCACCATCCGCGCCCCCGGGCCTAAGCGCCCTGCTCTGTCCCAGCCCTGCCCTGCTGACCTTCAGCTCCGCTGCCTCCTTCTCTATCTTTACTGCCTCCTTCTCTTTGACAAGCAGCACGGTATTTTTTAAGCAGCAGGATTACTTGGCGTTTGTGCTTATTTTAAAAATATACACATATGTAATGCTGCAGTCAGTAATACTGCGGCTCTATTGAGAGGAATTTCCTCCTTCGTGGTGCCATTTAAGATCACTTTGCATTCATCCTCATTCACTCTATTCCGTTCTCAACTAAGCATCTAGAGACTTGTAGGGGGTGAAATGAGACTGACATTAAACAGGACCCTGAGGAGCTCTCCTGGGTATGAAACTTCCTACCTGTCCCCAGTTTCTTATTTTAAAAAAATAAATAAGAAAGAAAGGATTTTCTTAGGGGTTCAGTGGTCAGGAATCCACCTGCCGCTCCAGCTGACACAGCTTTGGTCCCTGGTCCAGGAAGATCCCACATGCCACGAGGCAACCGAGCCTGTGTGTGGCTACTACCGAAACCCATGCGCCCTCGCACCTGAGCTCTGCCACAGGAGAAGGCACCGCAGTGAGAAGTCCCAGCACTGCAACTGGAGCAGCCCCTGCTCCCCACAGCTAGAAGCCCGCAGGCAGCAGCGAAGACCTAGCACAGCCGAGAGCAAACTAAGCAAATAATTTTAATTTTTAGAACAATTTTTAAAAATTAAAAAAAATTTTTTTTTAATCATCTCGGCCTTCCCCAAGTTCCAAAGAGCAGGCAGAGAATCACAGGACTCTGAGCTCCTCCTGAAGGGCTGTAGATAACAGTCTGATTCACATCTCTCAGTTACTCTCCTCCTCCCCCCAGCTCTGCCCTGCTGGAGGATGATGAACACTTGCGGACCACAAGGTTGCAGGCATGCAGATCCAGGCTGGTTGGAACCAGAAGGCGGAGATTCCTGAGATTCCTGTTATCCCACCACCAACCCATCAGAAGAAACTCATGCACTCTGAGGTCCTCGCCCCAAATTTAGCCTTTGAAATGCTACCCCAGAAAACTCTGGGGGAGTGCAGATCTTTTCAGCGTGAATTGCCTGTTCTCCTGGCCTGGCAGCTTGCAACAACCTTTCCTGAGCTCCAGACCTGGGCCTTCTGTGCTGGCTCAGTGGATAAGCATCCTCCTGGCAATACGGGGACACAGGCTTGAGCCCTGATCTGACACTCCCACAAGCTTCAGAGTAACTAAGCTCATGTGCCACAGTACCAGAGCCCGAGAGTCACAGCTACTGAGCCGCGCACAGCAGCCCCCGGAACCCGAGAACCTCCAGCCTGCGGTTCCCGACAAGAGCAGCCAGGCCCTTGCAACGAAGAGCAGCCCCGGCTCACTGCAGCCGGAGGAAGTCCGCACCAGACAGCAAAGACTCCGTGGAGCCGCGAAGAAACACTCAACAAATGCAAGTGAAACCTCGGATTCTTCGGGTCACAGCGTCGCACACTGGAACTTGGGTTTGACCAGAAGACCCCTCCAGGCAGGGGCCAATACTCAGCCAGTAACCTCAGGGGGCCCGCCTGCAGCCAGCAAGTTCTGGCTTCCCTGCCACGCGCAGGGTGTTAGGGATTCGGGCCGCTTCTCCTGCTGTGTGACAGGGTGCTCACTGTGAGTCCTCCCCAGGCTCATCCTCATGGCCCACAGCTGTGAGGTAGGGTGGGGAGTGAATCCAGCCTATGAATCGGGACCTGGGGACTTCGGCTAGTTTCCTTCCAAGTCTATCTCTGTGTGACCCCGTTTTCCCTGGGAACCCCTTTCTCCGCAGTAAAATCAACATATGGCCCAGCACCAGACACGCAAAGATGTCTCTGCGCCTGGGTGCACGTGGCTGAAAGCACATACACCCAGCTGATCACAGTGCCTGTTTATGGAAAGTAGAACTGGGCGAAGGAGGTTTTTTCATTTATCTAATCTCTTGACTCTTTTCATTTTCCATAAGAATCATTTCTTGTGACTTTTAAAAGTGAATGGGCTTTCCCTGATAGCTCAACTGGTAAAGAATCCGCGTGCAATGCAGGAGACCCGGGTTAGAGTCCGGGGTCAGGAAGATCCGCTGGAGAAGGGAGAGGCTACCCGCTCCAGTGTTCTTGGGCTTCCCTGGTGGCTCAGATGGTAAAGAATCCTCCGGCAATGCGGGTGAGCTGGGACTGATCCCTGGGTTGGGATGATCCCCTGGAGAAGGGAAAGGCTCCCCACTCCAGTATTCTGGCCTGGAGCATTCCAGGGACTGTATAGCCCATGGGGTCGCCAAGAGTCAGACATGACTGAGCCACTTTCACTTTTGCTTAAAAGTGGATGGCTAGAAAAGCCCTACTTGTTCCTGTTTTACAGAAAGTCACACTTTTGGTCCAAGGTCCCACAGGGCAATGGCATCTGACTCAAGACCGTCCTGCCTGTGTCTTCCTTGTGTTGCTTTGGGACAACTGGGGGGTGGAAGTGCTGGGCACCTGTTGACCCTTTTAACCCCCGAGTCTTAGCCAATGCTGCCCAGCTGGTAAGAAAACATCCTCACAGTTTTCCTTGCTTTCCTCCTGCTGGCATCTGATCCCCCCTGGCAGATGCTTAGCTACCATTCCACCGAAGCAGGTCTATCTTTTCTTGGATCCACTGCTAACAAATGTAAGAGCTATCACCCAACATGGTAAATACCCAGCTTCTTTTGAATTTATGACATGAGGTGCTTGTTCCTAAGTCACAAGTCCAGAATGTGGGGAAGCAGCGTGAGGACTTGTCCCTGTCACAGGAAGACACACTCAGAGCTGGGGGGAGCTTTACTGCTTACTCTGAGAACAGTCTTCTCCCTAGCAAATCATCCCTCCCAAATTATCTTATGATAAACCAGTGACACTTTTGGATCAAAGAAATGCAAACATAAGCACACAGAGAGATGGGAGGGAACCCCATGGGGGTAGAAGGGGCACCAGGCTTTGGATTCACACCAACTCAGTGAAAACGCAGACCTTGAGCCAGCCCCTGAATCCATTCCACTGAGTGAACACCCTATTTTGTGCCAGGAAACGTGCTGGGCATCTTTCATCAGTGGCTGGAACCTGGACAGCTTTGTACCACTTTCACCGTGGAGCAGATGAGGGAAGCAGACGAGGGAAGCAGAATCAGAGGAGAAAGCACGCTAGTGGGAGCCCCTGACAGATGAAATGACAGAGTCCGGGCTCCAGCTCAGATCTGGGGAGGGTGACGCCGGTATCCATTCCTCAGGGAAGGGAGAGTCTTGCATCTCCCGCACAAGGTAGGGTGAATAAACCTCTGCTCCCAACACATCACTGCCAACAGGTGTAACTGGTAGGGACATCACTGGGTCACGTGCTTCCCTAGGCCCTCTCCAAGAGCCTTCTTAGGACCTAAAGCCCTAGGAGAGACAAAAACCAAGAAGACCCCGAGAGGCAGCTGCGGAGCCGATGGGAGCTGGGTGGGCCCACGCCGGGATCAGCACCATCGAGGCGGTTCCCCAGCAGCAGGCTGGTGATGCAGGCGAGCGCGCTGAGCGCCTCCAGAGGGAGGTTCAGGGAGAGAGGCTGGCCCAGGGCAGGGGAGGCCGAGGTGGCTTCCTTGAGCCCAGGATCCAGCTGGTTGAAGAGGAGCTGGACTGAACTCAAGAGCGCCTGGCCCCTGCCCTGCAAGAGCTGGAGGAAGCCGACAGAGCTGCGGAGGAGACCGAGAGAGGTATGAAGGTATGAAAACCGAGCCTTAGAAGATGAAGAAAGAACTGGAACTCTGGGAAATCCAACTCAAAGATGCTAAGCACATTGCAGAAGAGGCAGACAGGAAGTAGGAAGAGGTGGCTTGTAAGCTTGGGATGCAAAGAACTGATTCCTTGGAAAAGCCCCTGATGCTGGGAGAGATTGAAGGCGGGAGGAGAAGGCGACAACAGAGGATGAGATGGTTGGATGGCATCACCGATGCGATGGACATGAGTCTGAGTAAGCTCCGGGAGTTGGTGATGGACAGGGAGGCCTGGCTTGCTGCAGTCCATGAGGTCGAAAGGAGTCGGACACGACTGAGCAGCTGCACTGAACTGAAGCTGGGGATTATTGGGGGAGACCTGGCACACACAGAGGAGCGAGCTGAGCTGGCAGAGTGCCATTGTCGAGAGATGGATGAGCGAATCAGACTGATGGAGCTGAACCTGAAGTGTCTGAGAGCTGCCGAAGAGAAGTACTCTCGGAAAGGAGACAAATATGAGGAAGAGATAAAGATTCCTACCTATAAACTCAAGGAGGCAGAGACAGGGGTTGAATTTGCTGAGAGATCGGTAGCTGGGCTGGAAAAGACAATGGACGATTTGGAAGAGAAGCGAAATGTAACCAAGAGCAGTGCCTCTGTAAGCAAGGGATGCTGGAGCAGATGCTGCTCGACTTGAACGAGATGTAGAGCGCCCGGTCACCCCCTGCCGCTAGTGGCTCCTCCCTTGACCCCGACTCTGCTGAGAACACCCTGCTTGAAGCTCACCTGCAAACTGAGGGCTGATCGTTATTTAACTGGAAGTCTGCATCTCTCCTTTCGCCACCTCTCCCATCCCCACCCCCGTGTCCCTTTCGCCAAACTATCTCTGCCTTTCCTGAGCCCCAGCTGGGCCAGAGGCAGAACACCTTTGGGGACAAAGTTTAAGGGAATGTGAGCACAGTTGGAAGTGTCTTTAAAAGCCTGCTGTGATGTACACATTTTGTAATTACCTTTTCCTGTTGTTGATGTAACAACCATTTGTAAAAATGTTCCAGACAATTCTATGGTTCTGAAGCAACAGTCTAACCCCTTTCTCACTTTTGGAAGGTAATGTTTTGGCTTAATGCATATCGCCTTCTCCATCAGTTCAGTTCAGTCGCTCAGACGTATCCAACTCTTTGTGATCCCATGGACTGCAACACGCCAGGCCTCCCTGTCCATCACCAACTCCTAGAGCTTACTCAAACTCAAACAAACTCATGGCCATTGAGTCGGTGATGCCATCCAACCGTCTCATCCTCTGTCGTCCCCTTCTCCTCCTGTCTTCAATCTTTCCCAGCATCAGGGTCTTTTCAAAGACCTTCTCCACAGGGGAGGGGAAAAGGTATGGGCCTGCCTTACTGAGAGCCTCACAGCCCAGAGAAAGTCTCCATTTGGGGAAACCTCATTGCTCTGGAAAAAGTACCCCCCAACCACAAAGATGATTGCAGGAGGAGTTAGCCAAAAAAAAGTGCTGTTCCAGTTTTCAGCTTTACGGTATCTTTGAAACTTTTTTTTCTCTTTTTTCATCAGAACGGACCCAACAAATTTAAGATGGTGAAACCTCTGAGACCAAATCCTTGTCCCAGCTCTACCCTGTTCCCAACCCGGGCTCACAGAATGGATCATGTGGCCCTTAGGTTGAGGCAAACACATTTGCTCTCCTGCCTCCTTGAAAGAAAGTAAAGTATGTTTTGCCACTGACTTAGCCATAGGAAGCTCATCTCATCGCCCTTTCTGGGCCTGCAGCTGCTGTCTAAGAATGCCGTCTCACTGCGCTTTGTATGGGTTACTGCTGGAGAAAGCACGAAGAGCTTATGTACAAACCTGTTTTTAAGTTTTATATTATTGCGGTACTTTGCTTCTTGGGGTTGGGGCACACCAGTGACCCCTCTGGCTGTGAGAGCTCTATAATCTGTGGGCTGGCAGTGCGCCGATCTTTTAAAGTTTCTTTCCCTACCCAATCCCCTTTTGGATGAGGTTTCAGGGAGGTCTGCTAGGTGAGTATGCTGCTGCTGCTGAGTCGCTTCAGTCGTGTCCGACTCTGTGCGACCCCACAGACGGCAGCCCCCCAGGCTCCCCGTCCCTGGGGCTCTCCAGGCAGGAACACTGGAGTGGGTGCCACTGCCTTCTCCAGGGCTAGGTGAGTAGGCTGCAGCTTAGTCGGCTTAGCACACTCTCTCCTTTGGTGTGGTCTCTGCGGGGATCAACTGGGAGAAAGAAAACAACAGCGCAGCTGCTCTGATACTGAAAATTGATAAACATTGCTTTGAAATGAAGAACAAGCTCCTCCCTGATGGCTCAGATGGTAAAGAACCTGCCTGCAATGCAGAAGACAAGGGTTCGATCCCTGGGTTGGGAAGATCTCCTGGAGAAGGGAAGGGCAGCCCACTCCAGTGTTCCTGGCTGAGAACCCCATGGACAGAGGAGCGTGGTGCGCTACAGTTTGCGGGGTCACAAAGAGTTGGACACGACTGGGCGACTCAGCACACACATTTCCCCTCCAAAAAAGAAGATCCTGAGAGTGCATAGGAAGAAGCAGCCCTAAACAAGATCTGTGCTTTGGCAGCAGACGAGCCTGGATTCAATGCTGGCTCCAGTGTGAACCTGCGATTTTGGGTACTTGTCTGGGGCTGATTTTCTAATGTGTAAAAAGAGACTATCATGTGTTAGTCAGACTGTAGCCCGCCAGGCTTCTCTGTCCATGGAATTCTCCAGGCAAGAATACTGCAGTGGGTTGCCATTCCCATCTCCAGGGTAACTTCCCAACCCAGGGATCGAACACTGGTCTCCTGCGCTGCAGGCAGATTCTTCACCGTTTGAGCTACAGTGAGATCGGAAAGGAGAAGCAGAGAGAGACTGGTGAGTTTAAAACGGAGTCCATGGGGTCGAGAAGAGTCAGACACGGCTGAGCGAGTTCACTTTCACGTCTCACTTTCATGCTTTGGAGAAGGAAGTGGCAACCCACTCCAGTGTTCTTGCCTGGAGAATCCCAGGGACAGGGGAGCCTGGGGGGCTGCCGTCTGTGGGGTCGCACAGAGTCGGACACGATTGAAGCGACTTAGCAGCAGCAGCAGCAGCAGCAAAGCCCTAGCCTAGCGTATTTAGAGCAGCTCCAGATCTCAGGGAGGGGGCCCTAGGGAGCTCCTCGCAGATACAAAGGGAGGAGAAAAGTTCTTGGGCCCTGGACTGCTGGTGGGTCTTCAGGCCATTCCCTGGTCTAACCTACCCCGCCCTGACCTCAAGCCCGGAATCAGCTTCACGCGCGCCTCGGTGCTTCTGATAAGAGACCGCCTTGCTCCTCTGCGGGGAGGATTCCGGGAGAGGTGCCTGGGCGGGGCCGCCGGCTTGGGGAGGGGCCTGAGTGGGGCTGAGTCCCTCCGGGCTTCGAGGCTGAGCCTATTTCAGCTCCAGGCCGGGGACGGCCCCCCTCAGCGACCTCGGGGTCCTGGAGGAGATGAGGGGCGGCAAGCTGTGCCGGCGAAGCTCGCCCCCGGCCCTGGGCCTGGGCCTGGCACCCCTGCTGGTCCTGCTCTGGGCCGGGCCGGGCGGCAGGGCGGACGGGGGGCCTGGGGGCTTCCGGGGCTGCAAGCAGCAGCTGAACGTGTCGGTGCTGGGGGCGCTGCCCGGGGCGGGCTGGGACAACCTGCGGAACCTGGAGCTGGGGCTGGTGCTCGGGCGCGCCTACTCGCAGTGCCTGACCACCGAGGACGGCGAGTACCTCATTCCCGACGGCACGCTGGCGGTGCCGCGGCGCGAGAGCGTGGTGCAGACCCGCGCCGACCTGATGGACAGCTGGGTCAGCTACACCGACGCCTGGGCGGCCTCCGTCAACGCCGAGTTCTCCTTCCTCTCCTTCCTCAACGGCAAGTTCTCCGTGGACTGCCAGAACGTCCGCAGGTACAGCCTGCAGTACCAGACGATCACCACCCGCGTGCAGCGGCGGCACAGCATCTACTCGGTGAGGGTCCGGGGGACCCCCGACTTCCACCCCGACTTCCGGCAGCGCCTGCTGACCCTCAGCGACCACCTGGAGAGCAACCAGACCCTCGAGGCGGAGTACCTGGCGGAGATGCTCGTGTTCACATACGGCACGCACGTGCTCACCGAGGTGGAGGTGGGGGCCACCCTGGTGCAGGAGGACCAGGTGAGTCGGGAGCTCGTGGGCCACGAGGACGAGAGCAGGCTCAACGTCACCTTCGCCGCCTCCGCCTCGTTCGACCGGAAGATCGGGGTGAGCGACGCGGTGTCCTGGGACAAGGAGAGCCAGGCGGTGCAGGCGTACCGGCAGGGCACGGTGGCCTCCAAGATACACAGCCGCGGGGGCCCGCCCTTCTACGAGGGCCTCACCCTGCAGAAGTGGCAGGAGGGCGTCGCCAACCGGCTGGTGGCCATCGGCCGCTCGGGCCTGCCGCTGCCCGCGCTGCTGCAGCCCGAGGCGCTGCCCGAGCTCCCGGCGCCCGCCGTGCGCCGCGTGGAGGCGGCCGTGAGCCGCGCCATCGGCCGCTACTATGCCGTCAACATGCACCCCGGATGCGTGAAGCACGGGGCCCCCAACTTCGACCCGCTGGCCAACGTGGACGACGGCTCGTGCACCGACGGCCCGCACGCCAACTTCAGCTTCGGGGGCGTCTTCCAGGAGTGCGAGGCGATCACGGGCCCCGAGGGCGGCCGCCTGTGTGCGCCCTACACCATCCTGAACCCGCTCACCGGCCGCACCTCCTGCCCGGCCAGCTACACGGCCAGCCTGCTGAGCAGCGAGGTCAAGGTGTGGAGCGAGAAGAGCTACGAGTGCCGGCCGCGCTGCGAGAAGTGCTGGCTGGCCTTCACTTGCTGCCGCCGGATGTGCGGCTTCTGGGAGGTCCAGCGCGTGGTGCGCGTCAACGCGTCCTGGTGCGCGCCCTCGGGGGCCGCCCCGACCGCCGCGGCCGGCCTCCTCCTCGGGGGCCTCTACAGCCCCGGCCGCCCCAACCCCCGCACCGGGGCCCAGGCCTGCCCCGCGTCCTTCTTCCCGCTGACCCTCCTGGGTGACCTCCAGGTGTGCGTCAGCAGTGACTGGGAGCTGGGCGCGGCCCACGCGGTCCCCTTCGGGGGCTTCTTCAGCTGCCAGGTGGGCAACCCCTTGGCGGCCCGGGCGAGGGGCCAGGACCCCGAATTCCTGAAGGAAGCCTTCAACCTGAAGGTCACCACGGATTACCCCATGGCCTGCCCCGCAGGCTACAGCCAGCACCCGGCGTACCTCAGCGGCGGCTGCCAGGTCCTCTACTGCCTCCGGGCCGGGTTCCTCTTGAACCCGCAGCAGCTCATGGTCCGGCTGCCGCCCTTTGTGGCCCGCCCCGGCCTGCTGGGCAACAGCAGCGGCCTCAGGGCCTCGGTCCTGGTGGACGCCAGCGGGCAGCGGGCCTGGGTGAAGCTGCAGGGCTCCGGCCTCTGGCGGCAGACCGATATCCACGACCCGTCCGTGGCAGCCCGGCTCCTGGATCAGGGGGGCTCCCGGCCCAGTACTGGGACCATCGCGGGCGCCTGCTTGGGGGCCGTCTTGGGCGTGGTGGCGCTGGCTGTGGGGGTAACCTGGGGCTTCAGGCACTACCAGAAGCGGGGTTACAGGAGATTGCCAGAGGGCATCCTGGCGGAGGAGCAGACAGTCTATGGGACCACAGAAACCGCTGAGAGCCCCGCGCCGTCTGGCTGCTCAGAGAATGCCAACAATTCCGTCTAGACTTGGCCCAAACGGCAGCACCCTCCGCCCCTGGTCAGGGCTTCAGTCCACTCTGTGTCCCCCACTGCCTGGGTAACCAGATGTCTGGTACCTCCTCGCAGAATGGGCCCCCTTTCTCAAGGTACAGGGACTAAACTGTGCTTTCTTAAGTCGTGCCCCAAATCACCTAATTCAAGCTCAATTCCTGGAACAATCTCTTTCCCTAAAACCTTCTTGTTGAGAGCAACCCCACCCGCTCCCCGCCATTCTTCCTGCCATATTCTTATGTTGGGCACTTTCTTTGTTGCAAAGAGCCAATAAACCCAGCTTTGTTCAAATACAGGTGTGTTCCTGGTATTCTTTGGTGAGAGAGGGGATGGGGTAGGAGGGGAAGCAGCAGAGAAGGTAGAATCAGTATTGACCCCAGGATATATGACGTAGCTTTGTGTTAGATTTTTTTTTTTTTTGTAATTGTTACAAAATTCATTTTGTCCATTCGTTTTCCCAGAATCATTGCCTTGAACCCCAAAAGTTCCCTCTTGGACTCGTTTTAAGTTAGGTCTGTTATTTTTGTTTTCCAAATAGGGCCTGACCTACTTGTGGATGATGGAATGAATTAGATTGTTTTTTTTAAATCACATTTTTTAAGCAATTTTTCAAAAGACAGAAAACACAGTATATTGCACGAAACAGCTATAATGTTTATATAATGTCATATTTTATATTGTTGTATTTTGTGAAATAAGTTAATCACATAAAATTGCCCAAATCCAACCATTTTGACTCACCCTAAAATGGCAGGTATGTGTACACACACATATGTATGGGATCACAGTGTAAAATATGATGCAAGCTATGGTCACACTCACGGGAGAACTCTTCCATTTCATCCTCTATTCTGTGAAACTCAGCTTTGGAGAACTGAGAGTCCTCACCCGTGGTGGAAGAGGTCTCCCTTGGCATATTCTATTTATCTCCAGTACACCAGAAGTCTCCTGGGGCCAGTGTTCCGTTTGTAATGTGCTTGCAACAAAAGCCTCATCACGATTTAAGCCCAGAGTGTGGGTGGGTCTGTAGTTGTCACAAGGACAAACTCAGAGTGTCCCGGTGAGCCCTAGGCCCTGCAGGACCAAGTCCAGATGGTGCCCTCATGGGGGAGTCTCAGAGCCAGTGCTGAAGGCACCTGGAAAGGCCTAGGTAGCAGCAGGTGTGGCCGCCCGAGGATGGACAGACCTGTGTTTCCGTGGCCGGAGTGACCCAGGTGGGTCGTTTTGCTTCTTGCTGTTTCACCAACTCTAGCTGCACAGTGGACTGTTTCAGGGTTAGCTCAACACAAAGCTATTCCTTGGAATAGCCCACTGATGGGGTGGTATTGGCACAAAGTCTGAGTTCCGAGAGAGCAGACAATAGAAATCCAAGTGATTCCGGGATGTCTGAGCTATTGCTCCTGCTCTGATATGTGCACATTGGAATAGGCTGTCAGCTAAGAGCTGACTGACCGGTGGCTCTCCTGAGCTTTCTCCAGACTTGTGGTCATTACCATTTATAGAGGCTTTCTTCACATGAACGTTACCTTTATGATAGCATCTCACTTTGTCTTCACAAACCTTAAGTAGGTAAGTAGTTCTCATGATATGAGTGGGGAAACTGAGGTTCAGATGTTGACCTGCCCAAAGTTACATGAGTTAATATTAAGAACAATAATTGTGCGGCATTGCTGGCTGCCCGGAGGTTAAGACTCTATGCTCCTAAAGCAGGAGGCCCGGGGTCAAGCCCTTGTTGGGAAACTAAGATCCACATGCCTCGTGGCAAGGTCTGAAAATTAAAGAAAAGAAGAAGAAAGAAAATGGCTCATGCCTTCTGAGTATTTAGAATTTGCCCTTTGGAAAGATTATTTCATTTAATTATTTGCTGAGGACCACAATAAATCCACGGGCTTGGTCTGGGGCAGATATGCGCCTCTGGAAATTCCCTGTGCCTCAGTTTGGTCTTCTGTTAAATGTAGATAGCATGTTAAATTCTCAGGTTACTTGAGAAGATTAAACTAGCTAATGGATGCAAAGTCCCTTGAAATAGCTTGTTGTTGTTTTCCAGTCTCTCAGTTGTGTCTGACTCTTTGCAACCCCATGGACTCCAGCACTCCAGGCTTCCCTGTCCATCACCAGCTCCTGAAGCTTACTCAAACTCATGTCCATCGAGTTGGTGACACCATCCAACCATCTCACCCTCTGTCGTCCCCTTTTCCTCCCTTTCCCAGCATCAGGGTCTTTTCTAGTGGGTCGGTTCTTCACATCAGGTGGCCAACATTGAATAGCCTGGCCTTTCTCAAGCTGGAACTGCTGACACCAGCATTATGGGGTCTGACTTGCCACTGCTTCAAGAGTGGCATTCCAGAATCAGATCAGGCAAACTGGGTTTGAGTCCCAGCACAGCTGGTTCCTGGCTCCGTGACTATGAGAAAATGGTCTCACCCCTCTGAGAACTAATCTCAGCTGGCAAATGGGGATGATCGTGGACTGATGTCGTACGTTGTTCCAAGGATTAAATGAGAGATGTGTGGAAGTCCCCTGGTATGGGGCCTCTCATCTGGCAGCTCCCAGTGAGCTGTCTCATCATGAGGCCTCAGGACACAAAGGTGTATGTTTGGGGCTCAGTTGAGTGGGTAAGACACGTACAAAACATAGATCACCTGCAGTAAAATGTCACAGAGCTTCAAATGAAACATTATGGGAGAGCGAATGACCGTCACAAATTCTAGCTGGGAGGGCGCTCATAGCAGTTCTAGCATGGGACTGGACTCTTGGGTCAGCTTGGCATATTTTCGGGTTAGTTCTGTTCCACTGGCCTGGGAGGATCCTTTCAACAGAAACGGAATGCCCATTTCTGATGGTCTCAATTCATTTCCTGCAACCCTCCTCCAGGCTTCAAAAACTGAGCTTTCTCCAAGCAGGGCAGGGGTTGGGGTGTAATAAAAGGATTTGGTGTGGAATAAATAGGAAGGGGGCAAGATGGACCACCCTTTAAGACTATGTGAGGGATCATCCAAATCTGGACCCTTGTGGAGACCAAAAAGAAGCACTATAAATACACGAAAGTGAAACTGTAGTCACTCAGTCTTGTCCAGCTCTTGGTGACCCCATGGACTGTAGCCCATCAGCCTCCACTGTCTGTGGAATTCTCCTGGCCAGAACACTGGAGTGGGTTGCCATTCCCTTCTCCCGGGGTTCTTCCTGACCCAGGGATCGAACCTGAGTCTCCTGCATTTCAGGCAGATGCTTTACCATCTGAGCCACCAGGGAAGGCCAAATAATAATTACCTAGGGCCTCTTGATTGAAAGACGCATCACTCTATATTTTTAAATTATTTGTTGATTTGTTTTCGGCTGCACTGGGTCTTCGGGGGCTTGGGCTGTCCCTAGTTACGGGGAGCGGGCCTACTCCAGCGGCGGTGCGGGGGCGTCTCGCCGGAAGGACGCTCCTGGAGGCGGGCTCGCTGGAAGGACGTTCTGGGGGCGGGCTCCAGGCCCTCCGGCTTCAGTCGTGGCACACAGGCCCAGCTGCCCCACAGCCAGTGGCATCAGCCTGCACCAGGGAGCGAGCCTGTGTCCCCTGTGTGCGCAGGTGGATGCCCAACCCCTGGGCCAGCTGGGAAGTCCTCACTCCGCTTTTGGAGGTGACTGTACCAGCGGGCAGGAGAAGGCAATGGCACCCCACTCCGGTACTCTTGCCTGGAAAATCCCATGGAGGGAGGGGCCTGGTGGGCTGCAGTCCATGGGGTCGCCAAGAGTCGGTCACGACTGAGCGACTTCCCTTTCACTTTTCACTTTCATGCACTGGAGAAGGAAATGGCAGCCCACTCCAGTGCTCTTGCCTGGAGAATCCCATGGAGGGAGGGGCCTGGTGGGCTGCTGTCTCTGGGGTCGCACAGAGTCGGACACAACTGAGTGACTCAGCAGCGGCGGCAGCGGGCACGGGGCGGCTCTGTCCCCCTGCGCCTCTCCGTGTCGCACCCCCTCTCTGCTGCACGCGCTGACTTCCATGGCGTGTCTAGTGAGACGGATGAAATCCTGCTCGTCAGTCCAGACTGGGTTCAGGGCCCAAGAGCCCAGGCTCCGCAACAAGAGAAGCCACCACGGTGAGAAGCCCGCGCGCTGCAGCCGGCCAGCAGCCCCTAGGACGCCCGCGGGTGGCGACGGAGACCCAGCACAGCCAGAACCGAGTAAAGGAAGAAAAAAGGGACTGGGGTCAAAGGTCGCCTCCCCGAGGACGCAGGAGACTGCATTTCGGGTTGCCCTCTCCCCCAGCCCACATCACCGTCTCATCAGGTAGTCGCTCAGTCGTGCCCGACTTTTTCCATCCCGTGGGCCTCCAGGCTCCTCTGTCCGTGGGATTCTCCAGGCAAGAACACTGGAGTGGGGTGCCAGTTCCTTCTCCAGGGGATCTTCCTGACCCAGGGATCAAACCCTCATTGCAGGGCGATTCCTTACCATCTGACCACCAGGGAAGCCACACATTCCTTCCATCTCCCAGGAAGAATTTGTCTCTCACTCCTCCTGACCTCTTTAGCATGTAACTGTGAGCCTGACCCTTGGCATGGGTTCATCCAACCTGATCAGGAGTTCCCTGAATCGGGGAAGGGAAGGTGCTGTGCTCATTGGACCTATTCCCAGAGTTCGGTGTCAGACAGAACACGCAGTAGTTGCTCTACAAGTTTGCTGGATGAAAGAAAACCAGAAGAGATCTTGGGAGGCCCCAGGCGATAAGACTCAACCATCAAATCCTTTTAGGTTCCTTGCCCTTCTGGGATACTTACATATATTATGTCATGAATGAATGAGTTTTAAGCCTCATTTTGCCCAGTATACGTGCTTGAATAAATACAATGATCAATATGACTCGAGATATTCAAGGCAGATGAACAAAAAATAAAACACATGGGTAAAGGGGAGATGCTGCCCGGGAGCCCCCAAGTCTCCAGGTTCCATTCAGAGCTCTGAGGAGCAGGGCGGAGGGGCTGCTGAAACTCCATCCCAGCCGAGAATGGAACAGGGACTGAGGGGCCACGTGCCGCCCGCGAGGAGCTCTTGGACATCACACAGCGCCTCCGCCTGAACCAGGCTTCTCTGGGACACTGGGTGCTTGCGATCTCATGCTAAGTCCCACAGAACAAAGAGCTCTCTCTCCTTCTTTTGACCTTCAGAGAGCTTTGAGCCAAATTTGGCCCTGTCTGCAGCATTCTTGTTCCTAAACACCCTCTTGGTTCTAATTTTTCTGCACTTCTATTTCCTCTTAACTCATTTTCTCAAATTTTATAAGATTTATTTTTTATTTACATTAAAAAAACCATATGTTATTTTAAAATATAAAGAAATGGATAACAGCTGAGCAGTCACAAGGGTGAACCTGGTCAATTCTGAGCCCCGGCTTCCACACCCACTCTTTATCTCAGCCACAATCTCACCACCTGGAGCTTTAGGCTTGGTCTGACTCATCTTGTACTGACTGACTTGTACTGTACTGACTCCATAGAGATGGACTGTTGTAAATCAGATAGCTTCTGGTTATCTCAAGGAGTTCCTGAAAATTTGACAATGAAGACTAATTTTAAATTTAATTGTAAAGCTATGACGTTGTTTTCTAAACAGCTTAGAGAAGCAAAAAAGAAGGCTCTGTGTTTGTTGTAAAAAGAATATTTGGCATTGAAAATCGCTCAGTTGTGCCTGACTCTTTTGTGACCCCACGGACTGCAGCACGTCAGGCCTCCCTGTCCATCACCATCTCCCAGAGTTTACTCAGACTCATGTCCTTTAAGTCAGTGATGCCATCCAACCATCTCATCCTCTGTCGGCCCCTTCTCCTCCTGCCTTCAATCTTTCCCAGCATCGGGGTCTTTCCCAATGAGTTGGTTCTTAGCATCAGGTGGCCAAAGTATTGGAGCTTCAGCTTCAGCATCAGTCCTTCCAATGAACACCCAGGACTGAGCTCCTTTAGGATGGACTGGTTGGATCTCCTTGCAGTCCAAGGGCCTCTCTAGAGTCTTCTCCAACACCACAGGTCAGAAGCATCAGTTCTTTGGTGCTCAGCTTCTTTATGGTCCAACTCTCACATCCATGCATGACCACTGGAAAAACCATAGCCTTGACTAGATGGACCTTTGTTGGCAAAGTAATGTCTCTGCTTTTTAATATGCTATCTAGGTTGGTCATAGTTTTTCTTCCAAGCAGCAAGCATCACCATCTGCAGTAATTTTGGAACCCAAGAAAATAAAGTCTGTCACTGTTTCCACTGTTTCCCCATCTATTTGCCATGAAGTGATGGGACCAGATTCCATGATCTTCGTTTTTTGAATGTTGAGCTATAGGCCAACTTTTCACTCTCCTCTTTCACTTTCATCAAGAGGCTCATTAGTTCCTCTTCGCTTTCTGCCATAAGGGTGGTGTCATCTGCATATCTGAGGTTATAGGCAACCATTAAGTTATAGGCAAACAAATCAGCAAAACGTTGGGAGCTCAAAAATCAGACTGGATTGTGCGGAATCTTGCTGCGCTTCATGGCTTGGAGAGTGCAGAGTAGGGAAGCAAGCGTGTGTGTGTTAGGCACTCAGCTGTTTCCACCTCTTTGGGACCCCATGCACATCCCCATGGGCTTCTTCAGCTAAGAGCACTGGGGTGGGCCGCCATGACCTTCTCCTGGGGATCTTCCTGAACCTGGGTCTCCTGAAGTCTGGGCAGATTGTTTACTACGTGAGGCCTGAGGGTAGGGAGAGTAGCAGGTAAGGAAGATGTGAAGAGTTTTCCACTCTTTATTTAAATCATTGCTGTGTTCATTCTTAAGGTGCTTCTAAGGTGGATGACACTTTACCAAGTGAGGAAGATGAAAACCACTGAAGAAAATATAGGAAAGAAATCACTGCTATAAAGTAGGATGGGAGAAGATTTTTCCATGGGATACCAAAAGCACCATTCATAAAAGAACAAATTAATAAGTTGACTTTGAAGGAAACCAAAATCTTATCCCAAATAGGCTCTTTGACATAATTATTTTGAATTAAATTCAATTACTGACTCATTTGAAAAGACCCTGATGCTGGGAAAGATTGAAGGTAGGAGGAGAAGGGGACAACAGGGGATGAGATGGTTGGATGGCATCACCGACTCAATGGACATGAGTTTGGGTAAACTCCAGGAGTTGGTGATGGACAGGGAGGCCTGGCATGCTGCAGTCCATGGGGTGGCAAAGAGTCGGACACGACTGAGCGACTGGACTGAACTGAAGAAGCAGCAAACAGAAATTGTGTGTGTTAGTTACTGAGTCGTGTCCAACTCTTTGTGACCCCATGGATTGCAGCCCACCAGGCTCCTCTGTCTATGGGATTCTCCAGGCAAGAATACTGGAGTGGGTTGCCATTTCCTTCTCCAGAGGATCTTTCTGACCCTCATATTGAACCCAGATCTCCTGCACTCAGGCAGATTCTTTATCATCTGAGCTATAGGGAAGCCCCAGCAAACAGAAAAGCTCCTCTTTTTCTGCCTAAAGGCAGAATCTAAATTCTACTTTTTGTAAGCCAGATTCTTATCAGCCCAGAGGAATCTGCAAACAAACTTTGCCCCATAATTTTCCTCCCATATATTTAACTTCTCATATTTTGCCCTCCTTGGAAACCTAACTCTTCCTTCACCCTGTCATTTCTCTACAAATGTGCTATTCTTGCTAAAGACACTACGTAAGTCGGAATTTCAGGGTACCATTTTGAGTTACTTTTGGTTTCGGCTTCCCTGAACGATGTGCACTTTATGTTTTAATAAACTGTGTGTTTTTCTCTTTTGGGTTAACATTCTGGTTTCCTTCAAAGTCAACTTATTAATTTGTTCTTTTATGAATGGTGCTTTTGGTATCCCATGGAAAAATCTCTTCCCAGCTCAAGTAGCAGTGATTTCTTTCCTATATTTTCTTCAGTGGTTTTCATCTTCCTCACTGGGTAAAGTGTCATCCACCTTAGAAACACCTTAAGAATGAACACAGCAATAATTTAAAATACCAAACATCTGGTCCTCAAGAAGCAGCTTGTCAGCTCTTCAGGTAGAGCCCAGCCTGTCCAGTGGTTGCCAAGAGGTCCTGATCCCTTCAGCACCACCGTCGCTAACGGGACGGAGTGGGCCAGGCGTGCCATCCTCCTCCTGGTCCAGAGTGGGCTCAGATTACGCGTTATTGTCGCCGTCCTGCCGTCGTCTCTGTGTCACGGTCCCTTCAGGGAAACTCAGTCTCCCGTCCCCCTTCAATTTCGGGTTTTATTTATTTATTTTATTGGAGGATAATTGCTTTAGACCCATGTATTGGTTTCTGCTGTACGACAACGCGACTCTCTGTATGCACCCACGTATTCCCGGCCTCTTGCGCGCCCCTCGGCGCCGCGATTCCTCCCCTCCGGTCACCGGGGGCTCAGGGCTGGGCTCTCGGTGCTGGGCAGCGGCTTCCCACCAGCTGCCCGCTCTGCGCGGCCGTGCGCTCTGCCAGCGCGTCTCCCTCTGCCCCGCCGCCTTCCTCCACTGTCCACAAGCCTGTTACCTCGGCCTGTGTCTCCGGTCTTGCCCTGCGCATAGGCTCGCCAGTGCCGTGCTGCTGACTCCGTGTGCAGGCGTCACGATGCTGTGTTTGCCTTTCTCTTCCCGACTCACTTCACTTTGTACAGCGCAGCCCGTTCCTCTGTTCTCTCACATGGAAAGTTAAGGATCGCACGAGAACTTTCAGTGTGTGGCAGGCTTGCTGGCATCTGAGGCTGCAGAGCAAACATCAAGTGGGCGACGGAGAGCCATCTCTTAGGCACAGCTGGGCCGCCTGCACACCGGTGCGCCTGACTCAAGGCTCCCGATTCCCACATCGGCTCTCTTCCTGGGTGCGAGCGAACTCCACGACCTTCTCCCTCTGCTGTGCCTGGGAAGTTGGCCCTTGTGTATCACTAACTCAAGTTAGGTCCTATCACTCTGCCGTTTCAACAGCTATCAGGAGACCCAGCGTAAAGAAGAGGATTTGCAGAGACCCCGCAGTTTCTCCTCTATGTTTTCTCCTCTTCAAACAGCAACTGCAGTTTAAGGGGGGACTTATTCCATCTGTTAAATGTTTTTTTATGTTTGCATTTAGTTCAAGTGAAAACATATCTTATTGCGGCATAGTTGACTTGCAATACTTACATTGGTTTCAGATGTACCACATAGCGGCCCAGAGTTTCTGTAGACTGTACTCCATTTAAAGCTGTTACAAGAGAACGGCCACATTCCCTCTGCTGTGCCACACGCCCCTGCAGCTTCTTTATTTTGCACCCCGTAGTTTGTGCCTCCTAACTCCCTGCCCCCCTCCCCCTTTCCTCATTCCCATGGGTAGCCGCCACTTTGTTCTCTGTCTCTGTGATCCATTTCTGTTTCATTATCTCTGCCCCCTTTGTTTTACGTTTAGTTTCCGCATGTAAGTGATTACACACAGCGTTTGTCTCTCTCTTCTGACTTATTTTACTAAGCACAATACCCTCCAACTCCTTCATTTTATTTTTAAGTTTTTTTTCTTTTTTGGATGTGGACCATTTTTAAAGGATTCTTATTAATTTCTTACAATATTGCTCCTGTTTTATGTTTTGGGGTTTTTTTTTTTTGGCCCAGAGGCACGTGACGTCTTAGCTCCCTAATCAGGGATCTAACCTGCACTCCCGGCACTGGAAGAAGAGATTCCAACTACTGAACGCCAACAAGGTGCCTCCATCCGTGTAACTAGTGAGATTATCATTATTATTATCCTGCTTCTGCTGCACTCTTATTAAAGCCGTTGCCCTTATCCTATTGTGCTGCCACACCGTGAGCTCTGTGAGGTCAACCAGCTGTCCTGTTCTGCCTCCTGTGAAGCCACACCACCAGCAACTAACATACCAGGCAGAAATATGCAAGGAGAAGGTGCTTGGCAACAAATGAGCAGGTGGTGGAGAGGAAGGAAGCCCGTCCTCCAAAGCTCTCGAGTCTGTGGAAGGAGGTCCATGTAGTGTTTCAGAAACAGTTGGTTCAGATGCTAACATTTTTTAAAATAGGTCATTTTGATGCAGAATTTCATTCACGGTTCTCTTGAAATCTCAGATCTGGCCAAAGCAGACCTTCTGCCCACGAGGCAATAATCAGCCAGAGCTCAGCAAACTGCTGTCCCTCGGGTGGGTCACGTTGTCCTGAATGCCAAGGAGTGGAGGTGAGCCCACCGCACTCACACCACTGCTTAGTAATTCATCCCCTGTCCGCCACCAGGAGGAATGTGAGTTTCCTCCACTCACGCCCTGGAGGAAAGTCTGACCTGAGTCCAGCGAAGCTTTCTAAATTTACCTTCTTAAAGCAATGTTCTGCCTCTGCCAGCTTTTCTCCGTTTTTGCAATGTATCCTACATTGGAAAGTGAAAGTCGCTCAGTCGTGTCCGACTCTTTGTGATCCCATGGCCTAAGCAAAGACAAACCGGAAGAGCTGAAGTAACTCTTAACAACAGGAGACACACAGATGCACTAACTTCAACAGAAAACAAATGCATATAAGTAACCACAACGCGAACTGATTAAAGGGGGCCACACGGCCATACTTGGAGAAGGAAATGGCAACCCACTCCAATGTTCTTGCCTGGAGAATCCCGGGGACGGGGGAGCCTGGTGGGCTGCCGTCTATGGGGTCGCACAGAGTCGGACACGACTGAAGCGACTTAGCAGCAGCAGCAGCATGGCCATACTTAATAGACGAAGGAAAAGCCTTTGATGAAACTGAATGCTTATTGAGGGCTTCCCTGATGGCCCAGTTGGTAAAGAATCCGCCTGCAGTGCGGGAGACCTGGGCTCGATCCTGGGTCGGGAAGGCCCGCTGGAGCAGGGCGCGGCTGCCCACTCCAGTGTTCTTGGGCTTCCCTGTGGCTCAGCTGCTACACGATTTGCTCACCTTGTTGTTGTCTAATCGCTCAGTCATGTCTGACCCTTTGTGACCCCACGGACTGTACCCACCAGGCTCCTTTGCCCATGGGGTTTCCTGGGCAAGAATATGGGAGTGGGCACCCGTTTCGTTCCCCAGGGGACCTTCCCAGGGACCGAACCTGCGGCTCCTGCGTGGGCAGCCAAGCTCCTAACCACTGAGCTACCACACTAGACAAGGTCAGTTTGTCCTTTCACTTGTTTTCCTTTTGGGAATATCCTGCTTAAACAGAGCAAGGGGAGATTTTATGTAAGATCCCCCTCCCACACACAAAAAAAGACCCAGTTTATTCAGGCACTGCAGGGGAATTACATTTCAAGACAAGCAAACTGGTTAACAAACAGGCAAATCCAGAGAATGAAAGGAGAGCATTCTTTTATAGAAGAAAGGAGAAAGTTAGAAGGGGTTGCTCTGAACAGAAATTCAGTGGAGAAAGGGAGAGCTGGAAGCGGTGGAGGCCCTAACTGGCTGCAGAGCAGGGCAGCCTGCTGTTGCTGGGTGAGAGAGGAAGTCCTCCTGTCCCTGCTGACCCACGCAAGCTGCAGTGACGAGCACGGGCCTGAACGCCCTCCCTTCACGGCTTCCAACTCCAGCTTTGAGTAAGCAGTCTCCAATTCATCTTCATGCTCATGAGGTGTCGGGACCTACACTGACCGCATAATGCCTGCGTTTCCTATCTGGAGCGATTAGCCCAGCTCAGACCTACTGAGTTTGTGGTTCCATGGTCAATGCAGTTTTCCAAGAGAACAGGTGGCAAACTCAGGTCTTTTAGGAAAGCAGTTTTTATTTGTTCTGAATCAGGGTCAGTCAAGGCCCAGCTCACCAGATTCTGCAGATTCAACGTGCACCAACGAAATGCTTTTCACCTGGAAAATGCCTACGAAGGCTGGAAAGCTGGACACACGTGGCTCGTGCAATTCACCCAAATCACGCTTGGAGCCTTCATGCGTGGTGACCTGAGATGCTCAGGAGAAGCGGAGCGAGGGAGGCGTGCACAGAACCTCTGCAGAGGCTGCGATGCTGTGACTCGTTCCACAGGCCAGACCCGTGGTGCTGCGATTGTATGAGAGCCACGGGCAGTCTGTCCTTAGCCCCTCGTCTCTCTCCTCCTCCTCTCTTCAGGCTTCTCTCAAGGATCTCAGGGTCTTTATGCCGCCCATTCTGCTAAGCGTGTGCAAAGTTACAAATTCCTCCCGGAACCCTCACATTCCCTCAGAATAGCTTGTCTGGGGATAATGAAAGGAATATGGTTAAAAGAAGATTCTGTCCTCTCAAATGCACGGGAATGGACTTCCCTGGTGGTTCTGTACCTAACTAAGACTATGTGCTCCCAATTCAGGGGCCCAGTTTCGATCCCTGGTCAGAGAACGAGATCCTCCATGCCACAACTGGAAGATCCCGCAGGCCGCAGCTAAAGACCCTGCACACTGCTGCGAAGAACCGCACAACCAAGTGAATGGCTGGCTGACTGAAAGACGGAAAAAATGCATGAGTCGTGAGTGGAGATACGGGCAGCGAAGTGATCAGCAGAGGCGGCAAACGTCAGGAAGAAAAGCCTGTCCTCGCCAGCGCAGTCCCCTTCATGGGTCTGGAGCCCCACTTAATGGTCCCAGTGAAGGAAACGGTGTTGCTGGGGGCCTGGACCGTTACACAGGGTGATCCTGAGTCTCCCTTCTCCCAGCTCTTCTCATTTCCCTAAGGTTTCTTGACCCTTTATCTAGAATAAAGCTTCAGCCAAAAGGCTTGCCTTAGATGGTATCCAGATGCTGAGAACATTGGAGAAATCCCAGAGGGGAAAGAAAGTCACAGACAATATCATATGTTATCTCCTATACACAGACTTTATATGAGAATTTGTATAAGAGACATCTAAACTTTCATCCCTGGATGTCACTGGGGCTGCCTTGCTGAGTGAATTTTGACATTTTGGTGGGGATGGGAGGAGCCTGAGATCCAACGTGTACAGGATCCAGACCTTCCGCAGCTGCTGTCTGCTGGGATTTGATGGGAATCCCGAGACCTGGACCCCGAGTGACCCGCCTGAGAGCTGTGAATGCCTGGGTACTCAGGACCTTCCCCTGGATCTTCTCCTCTCCCATGCCTTCTACTGTAGCAGATCCAGGCTTTCCCATGCATTCCCGTGTGGACCAGGACACCTGCTTACACAGAACGTCTGCCGAACCTGAAGCAGATGGACGTGCTCTGTGGATGGCGCCTGAGGAACTGTGTGCCCTCGGAAGTTTCTCCAGGGAAAGCCGGGATGTCAGATGAGGACCTGAGGGCTGGGGAGCAGTCCCCTGGAGGCCCAGGGGTTAGGATTTGCTGCTTTCATTGCTGCGGCCTGGGTTCAATCCCCGCTTGGGGAACTAAGATTCCACAAGAGGCAAGGTGTAACCAAAAAAAAAAAAAATTAAAAAGCAAGCAATACAGACCTGGGACTACCATGTAATTAATGGACATATAGGTAAATGAGCTTCTCCAGTGGCTCATATCATGGAATCACAAAGAGTCGGACACGACTGAGCGACTGAACTGAACTGAACTGAACTATGTCTTGCCCACAGTCTCTCTCTGGCTCCTCTTGTTTCCTCTGTTTATTTTATTTTTTTTGTGATTCCAGATAAAGAATCTGCCTGCCGATGCAGGAGATGCAGGCTCGATGTCTGGGTCAGGAAGATCCCTTGGAGATCTCTTGGAGAAGGACGTGGCAACCCACTGCAGGATTCTTGCCTGAGAAATCCCATGGATAGAAGAGCCTGGTGGGCTACAGTCCTTGGGTCACAAAGAGTTGGACATGGCTTAGCAACTACACAACAACATATAAGTAAATATGGAAGACACTAAACTTGCTTACTTGTGTTCTAGAGTTCCTAGCCAGTGTTTCTCATATAGCTGATGTTCAATAAATCTTCTCTAATGAAAAACATTTGATTAAAAGAAATATTTGCTTAATGTAATTTAAGAACCCTCTAAGCACTGTGGATACATATAAAAAAACAGCATAAGCAGAGTATGTTGATTTCCTTGAACAAATAACATCTTGGGAACAAGATGGTGTGCAAGCCATACTTAAGCCAAGATGAGATTAAAAACATCCCTGCAGGTGGAACCTGGGCCCCAGAGCCTCTGGGCCAGATAGATCACTGTGTATCCCTGGGATGCTTCAACTTTGTTCAGTAAGTATTGGTTGGAAGGAACTTTCGTTTATCTCTTCTGGGAAGAAGACAGTGTGTTCTGTGAGTCAGAAGAAAAATAAAATGGTTTGGTAACCAACAAAATGATAGGTTATGACAGAGGCAATGATCTATGTGCATATGATTTTCTCTCTTTTGATTGTGGCAAAAATCATTTTCTCTTTTTTTAATTTTTTACTAAAAGAATTGGGAGATATTACATTTCCCAGTAACTCACATAGTTAAAGAGCCTGTGATTAATTACTTGCCAAGGGGGGACTTCCCTGGTGGTCCAGTAGCTAAAACTCCACCCTCCCAGTGAAGGGGTCCTGGTTCAATCCTTTGTCCAAGGAACTGAGTCCCACACGTGGCAAGTAAGAGCCCTCATGGTGCAATAAAGACCCGGCAGATAAACAAATACGGAAAAATAAAATGAAGTGAACAGAGGAAACAAGAGGAGCCAGAGAGAAACTGTGGGCAAGACATAGTCCAGTTCAGTTCAGCTCAGTCGCTCAGTCGTGTCCGACTCTTTGCGACCCCATGAATCGCAGCACGCCAGGCCTCCCTGTCCATCACCAACTCCCGGAGTTCACCCAAACTCATGTCCATTGAGTCGGTGATGCCATCCCGCCATCTCATCCTCGGTCGTCCCCTTCTCCTCCTGCCCCCAATCCCTCCCAGCATCAGAGTCTTTTCCAATGAGTCAACTCTTCGCGTGAGGTGGCCAAAGTACTGGAGCTTCAGCGTTAGCATCATTCCTTCCAAAGAAATCCCAGAGTTGATCTCCTTCAGAATGGACTGGTTGGATCTCCTTGCAGTCCAAGGGACTCTCAAGAGTCTTCTCCAACACCACAGTTCAAAAGCATCAATTCCTCGGCGCTCAGCCTTCTTCACAATCCAACTCTCACATCCATACATGACCACTGGAAAAACCATAGCCTTGACTAGACGGACCTTAGTCGGCAAAGTAACGTCTCTGCTTTTTAATATGCTATCTAGGCTGGTCATAATTTTCCTTCCAAGGAGTAAGCATCTTTTAATTTCATGGCTGCAGTCATCATCTGCAGTGATTTTGGAGCCCCCAAAATAAAGTCTGTCACTGTTTCCCCATCTAACTGCTGTGAAGTGATGGGACCAGATGCAGAGATCCAGACATAAATCTTTAGCTAGTCTTCAGAGAGACTTCCTTTCACTCTTGCTGTGTTCTGTTCCAAAGGAATAAACAAATGTTCACTGTATGAAATGAACAAATGGACAGATTTCCACAGTGAAGAGCAAGCTATGAAATAAGTATCTTTTTTTAAGTGCTTGCCAAGGGGAACAATGGCACAAGTGACAGGCCACTGCTCTGCCAAGCGGTTCAGAGTGGACGCAGGATTTCCCACTCTGTCTCCACTCACATGGCTGAAATTTAAAAAACAACTTTGCAGGACGTGGCGGCGAGCACTGTGGCTTCTGTTCCAGTTGGAAAATGAGAAAGTCCTGGGCTCTCCAAACAGCCTGCCAAGTGGTGTCGCTTGCTGTCTGCACTGCCCTCTGCTGGTCAGTGGTGCCCATGGCACGGAGGAGCATTCCGGGCTTTCAGAATGGAATCCACCGGGCCATTTATTTCATTGTCACTCGACTTTTTTTTTCCTTTTTTTAAATTTTACTTTACAATACTGTATTGGTTTTGCCATACATCAACATGAATCCACCGCGGGTGTACACGTGTTCCCAATCCTGAACCCCCGTCCCACCTCCCTCCCCATACCATCTCTCTGGGTCATCCCAGTGCACCAGCCTCAAGCATCCTGTATCCTGCATCAAACCTAGACTGGCGATTCATTTCTTATATGATATTATACGTTTCAATGCCATTCTCCCAAGTCATCCCACCCTCTTCCTCTCCCACAGAGTCCAAAAGACTATTCTAGACATCTGTGTCTCTTTTGCTGTCTTGCATACAGGGTTATTGTTACCATCTTTCTAAATTCCATATATATGTGTTAGTATACTGTATTGGTGTTTTTCTTTCTGGCTTACTTCACTCTGTATAATAGGCTCCAGTTTCATCCACCTCATTAGAACTGATTCAAATGTATTCTTTTTAATGGCTGAGTAATACTCCATTGTGTATATGTACCACAGCTTTCTTATCCATTCATCTGCTGATGGACATCTAGGTTGTTTCCATGTCCTGGCTATTATAAACAGTGCTGCGATGAACATTGGGGTACACGTGTCTCTTTCAATTCTGGTTTCCTCGGTGTGTATGCCCAGCAGTGGGATTGCTGGGTCATAAGGCAGTTCTATTTCCAGTTTTTTAAGGAATCTCCACACTGTTCTCCATAGTGGCTGTACTAGTTTGCATTCCCACCAACAGTATAAGAGGGTTTCCTTTTCTCCACACCCTCTCCAGCATGTATTGCTTGTAGACTTTTGGATGGCAGCCATTCTGACTGGTGTTAAGTGGTACCTCATTGTGGTCTTGATTTGCATTTCTCTGATAGCGATGTCGGGAGGGGGTGGGGAGGGGAGGTGGGGAAGGAGCAGATGGGATATTTACCATGCTGGGTGATAGCTCAGGATTCCCATCAGATCCCAACATGTAGAAGCTGGGAAGGGCTGGATCCTGTCTGTCAGAAATCTCAGGCTCCTCTAGGTCAGTTTGGTTCAATCACCCAGTCGTATCTGACTCTCTGTGACCCCGTGGACTGCAGCGTGCCAGACTTCCCTGTCCATCACCAACTCCCGGAGGTTGTTCAAACTCACGTCCATTGAGTCGGTGATGCCATCCGACCATCTCGTCCTTTGACGTCCCCTTCTCGTCCCGCCTTCCATCTTTCCCAGCATCAATCAGGGTCTTTTCAAATCAGTCAGCTCTCCGCATCAGGTGGCCAAAGTATTGAAGTTTCAGCTTCAGCATCAGTCCTTCCAACGAATATTCAGGACTGATGTCCTTTAGGATGGACTGGTTGGATCTCCTTGTAGTCCAAGGGACTCTCAAGAGTCTTCTCCAATGCCCACAGATCAAAAGCATCAATTCTTCAGTGCTCAACTTTCTCTCCTTCCCACCAAACTGCCAAAATTCACTCACCAGGCAGCACAGGGATATCCAGGGATGAAAGGTCAGACATGCCTTATGTGAAGTCAGCGTGCGAGAGCTAGCGCGCGACATTTGCCCGCCTCTGTCTGGCTGACTTCACTTCGGGTGATAATCTCTAGGTCTGCCTTGCTGCTGCAAGCGACGCCATCTCATACTTTCTCTGTGGCTGAGAAATGCTGCATCTGCTTGAGCCATTCATTTGTTGTTGGACACTTAGGGTGGAGAAGCAAGATGTTTTCTTTGGCCCTGTGGCAGTTTTCAAAGGCCATTCCTGTTCATCCCTGCCAAAACTCTTGAGTTCTGAGCAGGAAGAGAATGATAGTGTTACCATCTTTGAAATGAAGATGCTAGATGATGAAGATGAAGAGTGATTTGGCCTAACTCCCATAATTAATAAGAGGAAGAATCAGTTCTTAAAAGACAGAATTATTGAACGCTAGTCCTGGAAAAAGCGTGCAGATCATCTGACCCACACATTTCATAATGTATAGAAACAGATCTCTGGAGAAAGGAAGTAACTTTTTGTGCTCTCACATCTAGTTTTAGAATTATTTTTTTATGGCTATTTATGTAAAATAAAATGCCACCTCCCTGGCACCGAGTCTGGCTACTAGCAGGCATTGAATGAGGAGCAACTGGGCACCAATGATTCTAAAGTCTCCTCCCACGACCCCCTTAGCCCAGAGAATGTTGATTGCAGCTGATGTCCATACAGATGTTGTTTGGGAAATGCTGGTATATGATTTGGCACATTATTTAGATAAATACCATGTCAGGATGCACCATATGCTGAGTTGCTTCAGTCCTGTCCGACTCTTTGCGATCCTATGGACTGTAGCCCGCCAGGCTCCTCTGTTCATGGGACTCTCCAGACAAGAACACTGGAATGGGTTGCTATGCCCTCCTCCAGGGGATCTTCCCGACCCAGGGATCAAACCAGCTTCTCTTACGTCTCCTTCATTGGCAAGTGTGTTCTTTACCACTAGCACTTGCCTGGGAAGCCCTACCCTATCAGTATATCTTCCCTAATATCTGAGACAATAACCAAAGCTAACATTGGACATAACTTT
The DNA here is from genome assembly GCA_006410635.1 of Cephalophus harveyi. Lineage (NCBI taxonomy): Eukaryota > Metazoa > Chordata > Mammalia > Artiodactyla > Bovidae > Cephalophus > Cephalophus harveyi. The sequence goes on from SJYT01039782.1 coordinate 193,673, forward strand.
GCTCACTGGTTTGACTTGAGAACCTGTAAAAATCACCACTGACTTGAAATCTCATCTGAAACAGAGGGGAATGTTTGAGTCAGATCAATGGGAACCAGGCAAGCCTCGGCTCTTCTATTTGCCAGTCTTTGCTCATCCTTTCTAGGCCTCTGCTCCTTTGTTCATAACCACTGAATATTGGCCTCTCCTTCCAGGGATATTATGAGGGTAAGGCGAACGGACATGACCCAGGGGTGCTGACCCCATGGACTGCTGACCCCATGGACTGCATTAGAGGCTGAGTTTCACACTTCCCCACAGAAGGTCGCATCTCTGCCTTCATGAACTCAGGACTTTTTTGGTTTGGTTTCACTCATGGATTTCTCCCGTGTCCTCAGCATCTGGATACCATCTAAAGCAAGCATTTTGGCTGGAGCTTTATAAAGGACCAAGAAACATTAGGGAAATGAGAAGAGCCGGGAGAAGGGAGACTCAGAATCGCCCTGTGCCATGCCCTTCCCTTCCACTTAGTAGGTCTCCAGATCCATAAAGGGGATTCCACTGGCGAGTGACAGCTTTTTCTTCTTGAGGTTTTCCCCTTCGGCCGGTCACTCCACTGCCCTTATTTCGCTAGCGACTCACACATTTGCTTATTGGTTCACCTGGTCACGCCGTTCTTCGGCGCCTGCAGGGCCCTTAGCTGCAGGATGGGGAGTCTCTCAGTTGTGTCTTGTGGGGTCTCGCTCTCCAACCAGGGACTGACCCTGAGCCCCCTGCTTTGGGATCCTGGAGTCTGAGGCACTGGACCACTAGGAAAGTCAACACTCCTGCATTTGAGAGGATAGAACTTTATTATTATTTTTTATGTCAACTTTCCTTTCATTATCCCCAGATAAGCTATTCTGAGGGAATGTGAGGGTTCCGGGAGGAATTTGTAACTTTGCACACGCTTAGCAGAACGGGTGGCATAAAGACCCTGAGATGCTTGAGAGAAGCCTGAAGAGACGAGGAGGAGAGAGATGAGGGACTAAGGATAGACTTCCCGTGGTTCCTGTATGATTGCAGCACCACGGGTCTGGCCTGTGCAGATTCACAGCATCGCGGCCTCTGCAGAGATTCTGTGCACGCCTCCCTCACTCCGCTTCTCCTGAGCATCTCAGGTCACCACGCATGAAGGCTTCCTTTTTTTTGGCCAAGTGTGTTTTGGGCCACACTTGGCCCAAATTGCGTGAGGCATGTGTATGCAGCTTTCCAGCCTTCGTAGGCATTTTCCAAGTGAAAGGCATTTCGTTGATGCACATTGAGTCTGCAGAATCTGGTGAGCTGGGCCTTGTCTGACCCTGACTCAGGACAAATAAAAAATGTTTTCCTGTAAGACCTGGCTTTGCAGTCTGTTCTCTTGGAGAGCTGTGCACTGACCCCTGAGCCACAGACTCGGTAGGTCTTTCTTCAGTGCGTGCATGCTCAGTCGTGTCTGACTCTTTGTGACCCCACGGACTGCAGCCCACCAGGCTCCTCTGTCCTTGGGATTCTCCAGGCAAGAGTACTGGAGTGGGTAGCCATTCTCTTCTCCAGGGGATCTTCCCCACCCACGGGTCAAACCCGAGTCTCCCACATTACAGACGATTCTTTACCGTCTGAGTCATTTACCGTCTGAGTCACTAGGGAAGTCCTCAGTAGGTCTGAGCTGGGCTAATTGCTCCAGACCAGAAATGCAGGTGTTACGCGGTCAGTGTAGGTCCCCTGACACCTCATGAGTGTGAAGATGAATTGGAGACTGCTTACCCAAAGCTGGAGTTGGAAGCCGTGAAGGGAGGCCTGTGCTCATCACTGCAGCTTGCGTGGGTCAGCAGGGACAAGGAGGACTTCCTCTCTCACCCAGCAACAGCAGGCTGCCCTGCTCTGCAGCCAGTTACGGAGAAGGCACTGGCGACCCACTTCAGTCCTCTTGCCTGGAAAATCCCATGGGCGGAGGAGCCTGGTAGGCTACAGTCCATGGGGTTGCAAAGAGCTGGACACGACTGAGCGACTTCGCTTTCACTTTTCACTGTCATGCATTGGAGAAGGAAATGGCAACCCGCTCCAGTGTTCTTGCCTGGAGAATCCCAGGGACGGGGGAGCCTGGTGGGCTGCCGTCTCTGGGGTCGCACAGAGTCGGACACGACTGAAGTGGCTTAGCAGCAGCATCCAGTTAGGGCCCCCACTGCTTCCAATTCTCCTTTTCTCTAGTGAATTTCTATTCAGAGCAACCCCTCCTAACTTTCTCCTTTCTTCGATAGAAGAATGCTCTCCTTTTATCCTCTGGGTTGGGTTGTCTCTGTTTTAATCAGTTTGTTTCTCCTGAAATTCCTCCCTGTCTGCGAAATCAGTTGCTCAGTCATTGCGACCCCATGGACTCCCAGGCTCCTCTATCCATGGGATTTCCCAGGGAAGAACACTGGGAGTGGGTTGTCATTTCTTTCATCAGGGGGTCTTCCTGACCCAGGGATTGAACCCATGTCTCTTGCATCAGGGGATCTTCCCGACCCAGGGACTGAACCCATGTCTCTTGCATCTTCTGCATTGGCAGGCAGATTCTTTGTTACTGAGCCTCTTGGGAGGCCTTAGTTCCTCTGCTATTCTGGAATAAACTCTCTTACTCTCTTTTTTTAAAACGTAAACTTGCCCTTTGCTATGTTTAAGGTTGATATTTCGAAAAGAGGAGCAAGTGAAAGGGCAAATTGACCTTGTCTAGTGAGCAAATAGTCAAACAGGAATGTATAATGTATTGCAAAAATATCTTTACCAGGAGAAAACTTAACAGGGACAGAAAATTTAAAAAGGTAGGGGGAGGCAAGTAAATTTAGAAAGCTCCACTGAACTCACGTCAGACTTTCCTCCAGGGCACGAGTGGAGGAAACTCACTTTCCTCCTGGTGGCGGACAGGGGATGAATTACTAAGCAGTGGTGTGAGTGTGGTGGGCTCACCTCCACTCCTTGGCATTCAGGACAAGACGTGACCCACCCGAGGGACAGCAGCTTGCTGAGCTCTGGCTGATTATTGCCTCGTGGGCAGAAGGTCTGCTTTGGCCAGATCTGAGATTTCAAGAGAACCGTGAATGAAATTCTGCATCAAAATGACCTATTTTAAAAAATGTTAGCATCTGAACCAACTGTTTCTGAAACACTACATGGACCTCCTTCCACAGACTCGAGAGCTTTGGAGGACGGGCTTCCTTCCTCTCCACCGCCTGCTCGTTTGTTGCCAAGCACCTTCTTGCCTATTTCTGCTTGGCGTGTTAGTTGCTGGTGGTGTGGCTCCGCAGGAAGTGAAGGAAGACCCAGAAGAACAGGACAGCTGGTTGACCTCACGGAGCTCACGGTGTGGCAGGACAATAGGATAAGGGCAACGACTTTAATAAGAGTGCAGCAGAAGCGGAACAATATTCAGCCATAAACGGAGGGATCTTGCCAGTTACAACACGGACGGAGGGCCTGCCCTGATGGTTCCGTGTCTGGGATTCCTCCTTCCAATGCAGGGGGTGCGGCTTGGATCCCTGGTTGGGGAGCTAGGATCCCATGTGCCTCTGGGCTAAAAAGCAAAATATAAAGCAGAAGCAATATTGTAACAAATTCAACAAAGACTTTAAAAATGGTCCACATGATAATAAAAAAAAAACTTTAAAAAGGCAGATGGACTTGGAGGGTTTTATGCTCAGTGAAATAAGTCAGACAGAGGAAGACTAATACCGGACACTGTCCCTTATGTGTTGCTCAGCCGCTCAGTCGTGTCCGACTCTGCGACCCCGTGAACCGCAGCACGCCAGGCTTCCCAGTCCTTCACAATCCCCTGGAGCTTGCTCAAACCCATGTCCATCGAGTCGATGATGCCATACAGCCATCTCATCCTCTGTCGTCCCCTTCTCCGCCTGCCTTCAACCTTTCCCAGCATTGGCTCTTTGCATCAGGTGGCCAAAGGATTGGAGTTTCAGCTTCAGCATCAGTCCTTCCAGTGAACACCCAGGACTGAGCTCCTTTAGGATGGACTGGCTGGATCTCCTTGCAGTCCAAGGGCCTCTCTAGAGTCTTCTCCAGCACCACAGTTCGAAAGCGTCAGTTCTTCAGCGCTCAGCTTTCTTTATGACTCAGAGAGAAAGCAAGCTGTCCAAAGCCCCACAGCTTGTCGGAACCCCAAAGCCCGTGAGTTTCAGGTGAAGCAGTCTAGCTCTAGAGGCTGTGTGCTTACCCACCACACTCGACTCTCCAGGGCCACAAATATTGACTTACAAGAATCAAAAACTGGGTAGATTCAAACACATTTATTTTCTCACGGTTCTGGAATCTAACAGGCCAAAATCAAGGTGTGGGCAGGGTGAGGCTTCCTCCGGAAGCTTTAAGGGAGAAGCCTTCCTTGCCTCTTCCAAGCACCTGGCTGCCGCCAGCCCTCAGTGTTCCTGGGTTGGCTGATGCCTCGTCCCAGTCTCTGCGTCACTCCACGAGCTCTCTCTGCTCTTCCTGTGCGTCCGTGTCCCCACATGGCCGCCTCCCCTCTGTATGTCTCTCCCCTCTTATGAAGTCACTAATCAGTTCAATCCAATATCTCTCCAGCCTAGCTTACTCACCGCCAAGAACTCTGCAGGTGTACCTTACTTAACGCCCTATGTTTTCTCATTTTATTCTATCCCTTTCCCATGTGTCCAGATGTGCAGGAGTTGCGTAATATCATGGAGTTGCATCATAGCTGACATTTCCTTCCCTATTGCTGGACCCTGGGATTTTGTTCAGTCCTTGTTTATGTTTGTGTAGCTTTATCAAGATCTGCTGAGAGCTCTTTTTGTTTTTGAACTGTTTTCTTTGGATGAATTTCCTCTTCTGGGAATAATTAGGTCAAAGATTCTGAGTTTCTCCCTGAAGGCATTGCCTGTTGCTCTCTTCTGCCAGCTCACAGTGAGTGTCTCCAATGTCATGAAGAATCTCAGTCTCAATTGTTTTCAATCTACATTTTTTTTATGAGGCCCAATGCTTGGCTGTTGGTTGGAGTGGGCATCCCTGGAGGGTGCTCCGAATCCTATACTTTTCAGGAAACTCATTACTATCACACCCCACAGATTTATTTGGAAGGTTATTGGAGTATAGTCGATTTACAGTGTTGTGTTAATTTTGGCTGTACAGCAAAATGATTGATAAATGTCTACATAAATATGCCTTTTCCTATTCTTTTATCTTGTGGTTTATCAAGCATGGTGACTATCTTTCCATGTGCTGTACAGTAAGATCTTGTTCATTCATTCTATGTAAAGTAGGTTGCCTCTGCTAATCCCAAACTCCCAATCCGTCCCTCTTCTCCTCCTCCTAGCAAGCGAAAGTCTGTTCTCGATGTCTGTGAGTCTTTCTATTTCATGGATGCGTTCATTTGTATTGTATTTTAGGTTCCAGCGGTAAGTGACATCAGACTGTGTTTGTCTTTCTCTTCCTGCCTTACTCTGCTTTATAAGATAATTTCTAGGTCCATTCGTGTTGCTCCAAATGGCACTATTTCATTCTTTTTTATGATGAGGAATATTCCATTATGTGTATATTTCCCACATCATTTTCATGCATTCATCTCTTGGTGGACATTTAGGTTGTCTGGGTCTTAACTATGTAAATGGTGCTGCTGTGAACATAGGAAAGCATGTATCTTTCTGAATGATAATTTCGTTTGGCTGTACGCTCAGGAGTGAGATTGTTGGGTCAAATGGCAACTCTGTTTTTAGTTTTATGAGGACCCTCCATACTGTTGTCCAGAGGAGCTTCACCAATTACATTTCCCTTCCCACCAACAGGGCAGGAGGGTTCCCTTGTCTCCACACCCTCTCCAGCATTTATCATTTGCAGACTTTTTAATGATGGTATTCTGACCTCCCAGATTTAACTTGCATCTCTGCATCTTATATTTATGTAACTTTCTTGTGAATTGCCTGAGATAAAAGATAAGATCGGCCTTCATGAATTCTATATTTTTTAATAGTCTTCAGTTCAGTTCAGTTGCTCAGTCGTGTCCAACTCTTTGTGACCCCATGCAGCCAGGCCTCCCTGTCCATCACCAACTCCCAGAGTCCACCCAAACCCATGTCCATTGAGCTGGTGATGCCATCCAAATATCTCATCCTCTGTGGTCCCCTTCTCCTCCTGCCCTCAGTCTTTCCCAACATCAGGGTCTTTTCAAATGAGTCAGCTTGGCTGAAGCCTGGCTTGGAGAATTTTGAGCATTGCTTTACTAGCGTGTGAGATGAGTGCAATTGTGTGGTAGTTGGAGCATTCTTTGGCATTGCCTTTCTTTGGGATTGGAATGAAAATTGACCTTTTCCAGTCCTGTGGCCACTGCTGAGTTTTCCAAATTTGCTGGCCTATTGATGGAGAAGGCAATGGCACCCCACTCCAGTACTCTTGCCTGGAAAATCCCATGGATGGAGGAGCCTGGTAGGCTGCAGTCCATGGTGTCGCTGAGAGTCAGACACGACTGAGCGACTTCACTCTCACTTTTCACTTTCCTGCATTGGAGAAGGAAATGGCAACCCACTCCAGTGTTCTTGCCTGGAGAATTCCAGGGACGGGGGAGCCTGGTGGGCTGCCGTCTCTGGGGTCACAAAGAGTTGGACACGACTGAAGCGACTTAGCAGCAGCAGCAGCAGCTGGCCTATTGAGTGCAGCACTTTCACAGCATCACTTTCAGGATTTGAAATAGCTCACCTGGAATTCCATTGCCTCCACTAGCTTTGTTCATAGTGATGCTTAAGGCCCACCTGACTTCACATTCCAGGGTGTCTGGCTCTAGGTGAGTCGGAGTGATCACACCTTCATGATTATCTGAGTTGTGAAGATCTATTGAGGATGCAGCTGAGGGCAGGGTGGCACAGCGCACGTTTCTGCTGCTCCTCGTGACCTTGGCACCTCCCTTCAGGGTGTCAGTTCTGTGTGGGTCAGACCGTTGTCTCAGGGGAGAGTCTGGTTGCTGGTGTGCCAAGCTGTTCCTCCTGGTCAGGATAGGCTAGGGGGAGAGCTTCCTGCCCCATGTCTGCAACAGCCTGAGCACCAGAGCTGGCAGCAAACAGCACCTGATCACCAGGTGATCACCTGGTCAAGAACCTGCTTCCACTGGTCCATCTAAGCTTGAAATTCGGCTCTGCAATTGGAGGTTAAGGCCTCCACTCACACACACACACACACATGATTGAGGTTTAACTTCTCGAGTAGTCAAAGAGAGCTTGTTTTTTATATTGGGTGGCTTTTTGTGTGAGAGTCGGTTTTTTATATTGGGTGAGGGCAGAGTTGTGTGCAGGGGTTGGCCGGGAGGAGTGGCTTAGGTGGTCTTGCCCACCTCTTTGGTTTTGTTGTGTGAAGGGGCATGCTCAGGACCCTGCTTTGCCTCCCGACACCGTGGTCTTTTTTTTTTTCACTCCTGGCTCTAGGGGTAAAGAACCTGCCTGCCAATGCAGGAGACATAAGCGACACAGATTCCATCCCTGGCTCGGGAAGGTCCCCTGGAGAAGGGCATGGCAACCCGCTCCAGGATTCTTGCCTGGAGACTCCCCAAGGACAGAGGAGCCTGCTGGGCTGTGGTCCACAGGGACGCAAAGAGTTGGACACGGCCGAGCGACTTAGAGCCCAGCACCCTTCAGAAGCAGCAACTGGGTGCTCTTGGTCTTTTCATACCTTTTTGTCCAGGTTGCTATTTAGTTGCTCAGTTGTGACCGACTGTTTGCAACCCCATGGACCACAGCACACAGGCTTCCCTGTCCTTCGCCACCTCCTGGAGTTTTGGCCCATGATTTGTCTCAATTGCACATGCACACAGTTATTTTTAGCCCCTTAAAATCTGGTCCTGAAAATAGCACCATTGGCGTTACTTGAGAATTCTTAGACTCCACACAGATTGCTTTTTAAAACAATACGTCCTTTATTTATCTATTTTTGCTGCGTCAGGCCTTAATTGTGGCTCTTGGGCTCCTTGCTGCCACGCACAGTTTCCTCTCTAGCTGCCGTGGCCCCTTGGCGTGTGGGATCTTATTTCCCTGACCAGGGACTGAACTCTTGTCCTCTGAATTGGAAGGCAGATTCATAAACACTGGACCACCAGGGAAGTCTCAGAGAGCTGCTTGGAACCCAGAACAAGTGCCTTCAGAATTCGTGGTCTGGGCTGAAGGAGCTATTATAACAGTCTCATTTCTGCCGTAGTGTCGCGGGGAAGAGCCAGTTCTGATGCTCCCTGCTGCAGGGTCCCCAAGCCCCTCTTCCCTTGCTGACTTCAGGGCCTTTCTGGGGGTGATGCTTTAGCTGGTGCTCAAGTATAAATAGCAGAGCTTTTATTGTGATGTGTTAGGAAAGCTGTGGTGTGGTGTTAAGGACCGCGGTGGTCCCAGGTCTTAAGCTGGTATCATTCTTTTTCCTTCTATTTCCCTTCAGGTAGGCGCTCTTCCTCTGGCAGTGTTGGGACAGTCTTCCCAGAGAGACTCAGAGGTGAACTGTCTGGTGGCCTCACCAGTGAGACTCCCGCAAGACCCTCAGTCACGTTGCAGAGCATTCAGATATCTTGCAATAATGTGCTGCCGCCAAGCGAGAGCCCAGTCTCCTCTCTGCACAGAGCCTCCCCGACTCTGTCCCTGGTAAACCAAGCTCCTCTGTCTGGTCTGGGTGCACCCACCCCCTCCTCTCCCTATACTGCTTTCATGGACCACTAGATTAAGCTTGCACAACCAAACAGAGAATCTCTTTATATCTGTGGACTGGAGGAGGGGGGTTAAGAAAGCTCAGCTTTCAGAAATGTCAGCCAAGAACTGCCACTTGCCGTCTGGTTCTAAAGGACGGTCGTTAGCCACTGTAGCTGCTGACCTCAACCCGCCCCTTGAAAAGATTGCAGGGTGGAGATCAAGAATGAGGCACTCACGCTCTGGGAAAGCTGGCAGAACAGGTCTTCAGAGAGTTAGACATTTCAGGGAAAACTTCTATGAACCCCAGTTTTTGCGTCTTTCCATGCTTGCAGAATCACTAGAATCATCCACCGAGGCATCTGTTCATATGCCCAGCAGTGACCTGCCGAGAAGCCTCTTGGCTGCAAGCGCCTCTGCTCTAAAGTCACATACATGCCGACCTCCCTCTTTACCTTTTAGCTTTTTTTAACTTTAATTTTATTTTGGAGTATAATTGATTGGACTGCAAGGAGATCCAACCAGTCCATCCTAAAGGAGGTCAGTTCTGAATATTCGTTGGAGGTACTGATGCTGAAGCTGAAACTCCAATCCTTTGGCCACCTGGTGCAAAGAACTGACTCATTTGAAAAGACCCTGATGCTGGGGAAGATTGAGGGCAGGAGGAGAAGGGGACAAAAGAGGATGAGATGGTTGGATGGCATCACCGACTCAATGGACCTGAGTTTGGGTAGGCTGCAGGAGTTGGTGATGGACAGGGAGGCCTGGCACACTGCAGTCCATGGGGTCACAAAGAGTCAGACACAACTGAGCGGCTGAACTGAACTGAACTGGACTGATTATGTTAGTTTCAGTTGCACAACAAAATGATTCAGTTAGACATACACATGTATCTATTTTTTATCAAATTCTTTTCCCAGTTAGAGTGTTACATAACATTAAGCAGAGTTCCCTATGTTGTACTGCTGCTGCTGCTGCTAAGTCGCTTCAGTCGTGTCCGACTCTGTGAGACCCCATAGATGGCAGCCCACCAGGCTCCACCATCCCTGGGATTCTCCAGGCAAGAACACTGGAGTGGATTGCCATTTCCTTCTGCAATGAAAGTGAAGTCGCTCAGTCGTGTCTGACTCTTGTCGACCCCATGGACTGCAGTCCACCAGGCTCCTCTGTCCACGGGATTTTCCAGGCAAGAGCACTGGAGTGGGTGCCATCGCCTTCTCCACCTGTGTTGTACAGCAGGGCTTTGTTGGTTCTCCATTTTAAATACAGCAGTGTATACCGTCAATCCCAAATCCCCTATCCATCTCTCCCCGCCTCCCCATGGTAACCATAAATTCTTTCTCTAAGCCTGTGAGTCTGTTTCTGTTTTGTAAATAAGTTCATCTGTATCATTTCCCCGCCCCAACCCCCTTACCTCTTTGGAGGAATTCCTCAGAGTTATCTGAGGGGTTGTCTCACAGGCTAGTCCTCAGCAAATCCCACAATGAATCTGAAATCCACAGCTTTCACCTTGTGCATTTCTATTGATATTTCAGTCAACAGGAACAATTTTTTCTTGGCTGAGTTGGGTCTCCTTCGTAATGTGTGGGCTCCTCCTGATGTCTGGACTCTTCACTGGGGACGTGCAGGCTTTCTTTAACTGTCGCATGAAGGCTTAGCTGCCTCTTAGCATGTGGGACCACAGTTCCCTGACCAGGCATCAAATCCATGGCCCCTGCATTGGAAGATGGACTCTTAATCACATGACCAGCAGGAAAGTCTTGACAGAAACAATGTTAGTATCTCTTTTCTGGGACAGTGTTGCCAAAACTCAGCCTCTGTTCCCCAGTGCCGAAGAGCAACTTGCAGAGTTCCCAGTGGAGCAGAAACAAGTAGCTTTCGTTGTTTGACCAGACAAAGGAGGCCACAGTGGGCTACCACCTTGGAGACCATGTGGCCCACGCTGGACAGGGTAGTGAGGGGTTTATAGTGTTCAGGGAGCAGGGTGTGGTCACCGTGGACAGTTCTTGGATCAGTTGGCATCAAAGTGAAGTTTCAAGCATCATCAACCTTCTCATTTCAACCAGTCTAGCATCTTTGTTCTTGTGGTCAGTGGTTTTCATTTGGAGGGGGTCTTCTTCCTGTAAAAACTGCTTAGGAATGTGAGTCAGGGCTTTATCTATACCTTTCAGGGAACCGTGAGCTCAGTGATTCTGTTATGTGGCAGAATTTTATTCTAAATTGTTACCCATTCCCTAACCCAACAGTTATTCTTTGTTCCTACATCTTCACATTTTCCAATCGTTAACTCTTGAGTCAGCATTTTACTTCAAAGACAAGGACACAGGGGTTTGCACAGATTCAATAGATGTTGCAAAAAAGGATACTGATACCAGTCAATCTTTCTCTTTTAATTTTCTGTGCTGCATTGTGTGTGTGTGTGTGTGTGTGTGTGTAAATGGCTTCTCTGGTGGCTCAGTGGTAAAGAATCCATTTTCAATGCAAGTTTGATCCCTGGGTTGGGAAGATCCCCTGGAGACGAAATGGTAACCCAATCCAGTATCCTTGCTGGGAAATCCCATGAACAGAGCTACCTGGGGGGCTACAGTCCATGCGGTCACAAAAGAGTCAGATACGACTTAGGGACTAAACAATAACAATAGCTTTATAGATAGATAGAGAAATGTATAGTGTATTTGTATAATATATTTCATGTGATTATAATATAAGGCTTAGGAAATGACCTGAGAGGGGAGGATCTTCAAAGATCTACTTAACAGACAGGTCACTCTCCAGCCAATTAAAAAGTCATAGAAAGCCAGAGGGGGGAAAAAATCATCATAAAACCCTCAAAATATTACAACACTTCTGGGAAACTGGAAAGAGTTAATGAGCTAGGAGTTCCGGGAAGACCAATGTAGAAGAGCATGCAACTAACTATAAATCATGAGCAGGATGCTGAAAGCGCCCAGGTACCGACAGCTGGGTACCTGGTCTGTTTCCTACTGAGGAAACAAGGAAATTCTGGGACGTGTCTGAGCACAGAGACTGAGTCTGTCCTGTTCACCCCCATCACTGCTTCCTCAGAGCTCGGGCCACCTCATCACCTTCATTACACTGTATTCTCTCTCTGTTGGTTCCTCCAGCCACATTCTGCGTTCGTTCAACGCTCTCTGTGTTCAGGGCCGCTTTACAGAGGCACAAAGTTCCATTGGTTCCAGCCGCAGGGCACGAAGATACTCTGCATGTTGAAGCACACTCTCTGCATGATGTGATTGGCCTTGTCTACGTGCGAATACAAAGGGAAGCCAAGCTTGTCCAGAGTCTGGACCTGGACACAGGAGATGTAGGAGATGAGCCCCTGGGCCCGGTACTCAGGCATGGTGCCTGCCATCCGCAGCTCTCCTGTCTGGTCCATCAGCATCCAGGACACAGGGGTCCCCTCGGGCCCCAGCAGGCATAAGTTGGGGAAGGTCTGGATACAGCGCTCAATGAACCTCCGGCTCCTTTCATTGCCACCGAAATACCAGAGCTTATTCACCAAGACAGCGTGGGCAGGATCCAGGGTTGAGAGTGTCAGCATCTTTTGGTGGCTATTGGGAATGGAAGGAAAGAATAGCCCATAACATCAAAACGGTATACAAGCCCTTGTGTCCCTGTCCTCTGAAGTCAAAGGCTTTTGCTTTAGCCTCCCAGGATTTCCCAGAATCTCCAAAGACTGTCTCAAGGGCTCACGGCCAAGGGGCTCCCCTGGTGCCTCAGTGGTGAAGAATCCACCTGCCGATGCAGCAGATGCGGGTTCCGGTCCCTGGCCTGGAAGAGCCCACGTACACAGAACAGGTAAGGCTCTGTGCCACAAAAGCGGAACCCACACTCTAGAGCTCATGCGCAACCACCGAGTCCACACACTCTAGAGCCACGCTCTGCACAAAGAGAAGCCTGTGTACTATGACAACAGAATAGCCCCCAGCCACCGCACTGAGAGGAAACCCGCCCAGCAACAGTGACCCAGCACAGCCAAAAGCAAATAATCAATACAATCTTTTTTTTTTTTAAAGAGTTAATGGAGAGATCAAATCACGATGGAGGAACGGAAGGACAAGCACTCATCTCCTACCGCAAGAGCACCAAAATTGCAACTAGCTCTTGAACACCATTGACAGGACACTGAAACCCACCAAAAACAGGTTGCCTGTGCTGAAGAAGCTGAAGTTGAATGGTTCTATGAAGACCTACAAGACCTTCTAGAACTAACACCCCCAAAAGATGTCCTTTTTATTATAGGGGACTGGAATGCAAAAGTAGGAAGTCAAGAGCTACCTGGAGTAATAGGCAAGTTTGGCCTTAGAGTACAGAATGAAGTAGGGCAAAGGCTAACAGAGTTTTGCCAAGAGAACGCATTGGTCACAGCAAACACCTTCTTCCAACAACACAAGAGACGACTCTACACATGGACATCACCAGATGGTCAACACTGAAATCAGATAGATTATATTCTTTGCAGCCAAAGATGAAGAAGCTCTATACAGTCAGTAAAAACAAGACCAGGAGCTGACTGTGGCTCTGATCATGAACTCCTTATTGCAAAATTCAGACTTAAATTTAAGAAAGTGGGGAAGACCAGCAGGCCATTTAGGTATGATCTAAATCAAATCCCTTATGATTATGCAGTGGAAATGGTAAATAGATTCAAGGAATTAGATCTAATAGAGTGCCTGAAGAACTTTGGATGGAGGTTCATATCACTGTACAGGAGGCAATGATAAAAACCATCCTGAAGAAAGAGAAATGGGAAAATACCAAAATGGTCATCTGAGGAGGCCTTACAAATAGCTGAGAAAAGAAGAGAAGCAAAAGGCAAAAGAGAAAAGGAAAAATATACCCACCTGAATGCAGAGTTCCAAAGAATAGCAAGGAGAGACAAGAAAACCTTCCTCAGTGATCAATGCAAAGAAATAGAGGAAAATAATAGAATGGGAAAGACTAGGTATCTCTTCAATAAAATTGGAGATACAAAGGAAACATTTCAAGCAAAGATGGGCACAATGAAGGACAGAAACAGTAAGGACCTAACAGGAGCAGAAGAGTTTTACACAAGTTGGCAAGAATACACAGAACTATACAAAAAAGGTCTTCACGACCCAGATAACCACAAAGGTGTGATCGCTCATCTAGAGCCAGACATCTTGGAGTACAAAGTCAAGTGGGCCTCAGGAAGCATTACTGTGAACAAACCAAGTGGAAGTGATGGAATTCCAACTGAGTTATCTAATATCCTAAAAGATGATGCTGGGAAAGTGCTGCGCTCAATATGCCAGCACATTTGGAAAACTCAGCAGTGGCCACAGGACTGGAAAAGGTCAGCTTTCATTCCAATCCCAAAGAAAGGCAATGCCAAAGAATGTACAAACTATCACACAATTGCACTCGTTTCACGTGCTAGCAAGGTCATGCTCAAAATCCTTCAAGCTAGGCTCTAACAGTACGTGAACCAAGAACTTCCAGATGTACAGTCAGGATTTAGAAAAGGCAGAGGAACCAGAAATCAAATGGTCAACATCTGTTGGATCTTAGAAAAAGCAAGAGAGTTCCAGAAAAACATCTACATCTGCTTCATTGACTATACTAAAGCCTTTGACTGTGTGGATCACAACAAACTCTGGAAAATTCTTAAAGAGCTCTGAATACCAGATCACCTTTCCTGCCTCCTGAGAAACCTGTATGCAGGTCAAGAAGGAGCAGTTAGAACCAAGCATGGAACAACAGACTGGTTCAAAGTTGGAAAAAGAGTATGTCAAGACTATATATTTTCACCCAGCTTATTTAACTTATATGTAGAGTATATCATGTGGAATGCCAGGCTGGATGAAGCACAAGCTGGGATCAAGAGTGACAGGAGAAATATCAACAACTTCAGATATACAGATGACACCACCTTAACGGCAGAAAACGGAGAGGAAATGAAGAGCCTCTTGATGAACGTGAAAGACGAGAGTGAAAAAGCTGGGTTAAAACTCAACATTAAAAAAACTAAGATTATGGCATCTGGTCCCATCACTTCATGGCAAATAGACGTGGGAAAAGTGGAAAAAGTGACTGACTTTGTTTTCTTGGGCCCCAAAATCACTGCAGATGGTGACTGCAGCCATGAAATTAAAAGACGCTTGCTCCTTGGACGAAAAGCTATGATCAACCTAGACAGCATATTCAAAAGCAGAGACATTACTTTGCCAACAAAGGTCCATCTAGTCAAGGCTGTGTTTTTTCCAGTAGTCATGTATGGATGTAAGAGTTGGACTATAAAGAAAGCTGAGTGCAGAAGAATTGATGCTTTTGAACTGTGGTGTTAGAAAGACTCTTGAGAGTCCCTTGGACTGCAAGGAGATCCAACCAGTCCATCCTAAAGGAGATCAGTCCTGGGTGTTCACTGGAAGGACTGATGTTGAAGTTGAAGCTCCAATACTTTGGCCACTTGATGTTAAGAGCCAACTCACTGGAAAATACCCTGATGCTGGGAAAGATTGAGGGCAGGAGGAGAAGGGGCTGACAGAGGATGAGATGGTTGGATGGCATCACTCAGACATGAATTTAACCGAATTCTGGGAGGCAGTGAAGAAGAATGGGGATCCTGGGGTGCTGTAGTCCATGGGGTGGCAAAGAGCAGGACACCTGTTAGTGACTGAACAGCAACAGGAGCCTGTAGACCCCAGGACCAGTTCATCCAGGCTAAACAACTAACAGGGAGGACGCACAGCCCCACCCATCAGCTGAGAGTCAGACGGAAGTTTTACTGAGAGCCAGAAGACCTAGTTTTTTCCACCACCAGTCCCTCCCATCAGCCTCATCCACCAGAGGGCGTGTAGGAGAAGTGATAAGTCAGTCCCGCAGCGTCCAGAGGGGGCTTCCCTGGTAGCTCAGACGGGGAAGCGTCTACCCACAATGCGGGAGACCGAACAAAGCCACAGCCACAGAAAGTCAATCAGAATGAAACGGGGGAGAATTATCTCTCCGATGAAAGAACAAGATAAAACCCCAGGAAAATAACTAAATGAAGTGCAGATCGGCAGCCTGGCAGAAAAATGCTTCAAAATAATGATAGTGCAGATGATCCACGTTCTTGGGAAAGGGACGGAGAAGATAAGATGCAAGGAGTGTTTACAAGAGGCCTGGAAGAACTAAAGCGCAAACAGAGATGAACAGTACACGGGGAGAAACCAAGAGCAGAATAACTGAGGCAGGAGAACAGGTAAGTGGCCTGGAGGACAGAATGGTGGAAGTCACTGCTGGAAAGCAGAATACGGAAAAAAGAGCGAAAGCTTAAAAATCAAGATAGCCTGAGTCCTCTGGGACAGCATGAAACACACCAACATTGCATTATGGAGGTCCTAGAAAGAGAAGAGAGAGATAAAGGACCTGAGAAATATTTGAAGAGATAACAGCTGGCAACTCCTCTCATATGGGAAAAGGAACAGTCAACCAAGTCCAGGAAGCACCGAGTCCCAGGCAGGCTAAACCCCAGGAGGAGCACACTGAGACACGTAGCAATCAAACTGCCGACAAGAATTACAGACAAAGATAAAATATTAAAAGCAACAAGAGAAAAAAATGACAAATAACATACAAGGGAACTCCCATAAGGTTATCAGCTGATTTCTCAACAGAAACTCTGTAAGCCAGAAGGGAATGGCATGATATATTTAAATTGATAAATAGGAATAACCTACAACCAAGAATATGCTACCCAACGAGACTCTCATTTGGATTTCAGGGAGAAATCAAAAACTTTCCAGACAAGCAAAAGTTAACAGAATTCAGCACCACCAAAACAGCTCACAGCAAGTGCTAAAGGAGCTTCTCTAGGCGGGAAGCCCAAGAGAAGGAAGAGACCTAAACAATTAAGAAAATGACAATAGGGTCCTACATATCAGTAATCACATTAAATGTAAATGGATTAAATGCAACAACAAAAAGACATAGATTGGCTGGAAGGATGCAAACATGTGCATGTATTCACTTCCGCTCACCACGTCACTCTACTTAACCCCCCAAATTGTACGCAGTTATTGCCCGTATTCATTTCCACTCACCACGTCACTCTACTTAACCCCTGAAACTGTACGTAATTATTCTTTACTGCTAGATTAATCATGCTTCCATTATGGCTTGCAAGTGTAATTATCTTTTATTTTCAGCCTGGCTATTACTTGTGAAAACTGATAAACATCTTTCACTGCTGTGATTACGTAGCGAGTGTTCATTTTAATACGATTGCATCACGATCGGTCAACAGAAAATTAGACTTCTCTATCACTAAACCTTCCACTTAATAGAAAAACTTGTAATCACTTTTTAAAATCCAGCTGCATATCAGAATTATCTTGGAATTTCTTGGACAACACAAATCTGCCCAAAGTTCCAGATGTGATTGTAACGAGCTACCATGTTTAGAAACAGCTGGACTGTGTGATGCTTCACTTTTACCCAGTTTGTTTCACGTTTTTCTGTTTCATAGTCAGTGATCCCATTTCATTCAGCTTATGGTCTCCAATTTCTCCATCTCTTTCTTTGTTGTTCTTTCTCTAGCCTTTACCAAGTGCAGTAGAAAAGCTTCTGTACACTATATATACATATATATATATTAAGCAAGATATATATATTTTAGAAAACATGAAATTTTGCTTAGATAAATATTTGACATTTTTGGTTCCATTTGTTTGACTAGGTATGAATAGAATGTTAGATTTCTAATTCATATTCACTCAAAATTTTGATATAGTTTCATATATTCTGGCATATTATTGCTAAAAATCTAGAAAGCTTATTATTTTGTGACATTAAAAAATTTTGAATGAGGCTTGAAACTTCTAATCCAGTTATGAAAATATAAATAGGTATTATGTTGTAAAAAAAACAACAGGAGATCAACATGTAGTACAGTATTATTAAAGTATAGATTTTATTCAAATTTTACAAAATTTTATGCCAGTGTCTATTATTTATTTGCATACCTTATTCAAGATTCTACATTGTGTTTGATTGCATTAAATAGCTTCAGCTGCATGCAATGAATTCTGATAAATTCCCTTTTTATTCTTTCACTAATATTTTCCAATTTTCCTTGTCATGGTTTCTTAGATACATTCATCATATAAAAGTGGACATTTAATTTCTAAATACATGGGGTTTTTTAATTATCCTTGATTTTGAATATTAATTTCTCATTTAAGTGCTTTCTTCTCTGCAATCACCCTCTGTTTTTTCTGTCTTTTAACCTTCTGGAGGCTTTCAATGGCTCAGTCAAAGATCTCTCTCAGTAAATGTCCCATTGCATTTGAAAACATGTGGGTTATTTTCAAATTTCTTTTGATATTGATTTTGAACATGATTCCACAGTGAGAAGGGAACAGGCCCCTTGTGATTTCAATACATTTAGACCTTGGAACTTTTTCACCTTGTTATACATCCCTGGATACGTCCCACTGTCTCCTCGTTTATAGTCTGTGGGAACTTGAATGGAATTTGTACCCTGCTGCTGTGTGAAAATTGTATAAATCTTAATTATGTTGAACTGGTTTATAGTGATTTTCAGGTCTACTATATCCTTCTAATTTTGTGTCTATTCATTTATTAATTTTTGAGAGTTTGATGTTGAAACTCCAACTAAAAATCTTAGTTTATCTACTTAAAAAAATTACTTGTAATATGTGGTGGAACAATAGGTAACTTTGTTCTGTACTTTCCAAGTCCCCTGTAAATGTCATCATACTGTCATAATTTTAAAAATTAAAAAAAAAATTTTAAGAGTTAATGATTAGGATCTGTGCAGCCATAGAAACAGAACAGCTGTTGACCTAGAAACTGTTAACAGTTTAGACCAGAGTCTGGCCACATAGCTGAATCAGGGAAGTGACATACAGATAAAGGCCTGATGCACATTCCCAAGCCGTCTTTACAGGAAGCAGACCCCCTCCAGATGAGCACTTCTGACCGCAAGAACACAGACCCCAGACTGGTCAAAACCAGAAGCTGGTTTTGCCTGTAACTTCTCGTGATGGCAACCAGAGACATGCGCACAGGGAATCGCGCCCTCTGCAGCCCTCCCGCTCTCGCGGCCTTAAAGCCCCTTCCCTGAAAACCGCTGCACAGTCGCGTCTCTTGAGCTCGAGCTGCCCATCGGACCCCTGGACACACTGCTCTCCTCACCCCATGTGAGGAAGCAGCCCCCCGGCCTCAGCAAGCAAGGGGAACGCGTTGCTTGTTTTCACCCCCGCCTGTTGCAGCAGGGGCATCAGTGAAGCTCTGCCTGAATTTCTTGTCAGGCTTCTAATCAATGTCTGCTGCTTGGAGAAGGCCAAGCACCCTGGTCAGTATCAAAGTCACGAGTCAAGGAATGCCCAGCGCCGCCAGACTGTGGAAGCAGCAAGGACGGATTCTCTCCTAGGGGCTTTGAAGGGAACATAGGTTTGCCAGTTCCTGGACTGGGGATCCTGGCCTCCACAACCAGAAGGATGACTTTCTGCTGTTTGAATCCACCCCAGTCTGTGGTGACTTTTTGTGACTATCCTGAGACTAATGCGCTGGCTACTTCATTGGTAACAGATAAGATGGTTTTGGTTCGGTTTTGCTTTATCTTGCCATGTGGCTTCGGAGAAGGCAGTGGCACCCCACTCCAGTACTCTTGCCTGGAAAATCCCATGGACGGAGGAGCCTGGAAGGCTGCAGTCCATGGGGTCGCTCAGGGTCGGACATGACTGAGCGACTTCACTCTCACTTTTCACTTTCATGCATTGGAGAAGGAAATGGAAACCCACTCCAGTGTTCCTGCCTGGAGAATCCCAAGGACGGGGAGGCCTGGTGGGCTGCCGTCTATGGGGTCGCACAGAGTCGGATACATCTGAAGGGACTTAGCAGCAGCAGCAGCCGTGTGGCTTGTGGGTGCAATCTTAACTACTTCTCAGGCCGGAGGGAATAAACCTCGACAGGCAGTGAGAGTGCAGAGTCCTAACCGCTGGACGGCCAGGGAATTCCCCAGAGCAGATTCTGCCAGACTTACCTGGGTTTGTGTTTATCACCATTGACTGATACACTTTTTGCCTCCAGCAGAGAAGTAGCCAATTTCTTTCCGGCCTCAGAGGCCATAAAGAGAAAGCACTGTGTCTGCTTGACCTTGCCCGATTTAGTAGCTGCAAGATTTTTTATCACATCATCCAAGCTGGACTGTGAGCCTAGTTGGAGGGAATTCACTTTTCACTTTCATGCATTGGAGAAGGAAATGGAAACCCACTCCAGTGTTCCTGCCTGGAGAATCCCAAGGACGGGGAGGCCTGGTGGGCTGCCATCTATGGGGTCGCACAGAGTCGGATACATCTGAAGGGACTTAGCAGCAGCAGCAGCCGTGTGGCTTGTGGGTGCAATCTTAACTACTTCTCAGGCCGGAGGGAATAAACCTCGACAGGCAGTGAGAGTGCAGAGTCCTAACCGCTGGACGGCCAGGGAATTCCCCAGAGCAGATTCTGCCAGACTTACCTGGGTTTGTGTTTATCACCATTGACTGATACACTTTTTGCCTCCAGCAGAGAAGTAGCCAATTTCTTTCCGGCCTCAGAGGCCATAAAGAGAAAGCACTGTGTCTGCTTGACCTTGCCCGATTTAGTAGCTGCAAGATTTTTTATCACATCATCCAAGCTGGACTGTGAGCCTAGTTGGAGGGAACGAAGAATCGTGTGAGATACCATTGTTCATTTACACGCCAGGAAAAAGCCGTCCGATGACTGCAAGGTTTGTGGGTTTCGAATGATTAAAACTCACGTCGCATCATGAAAAGACCTCTATGGGATAATAGTAAGTCACTCTCACATTTAAAAGAAATTCATTTGCAAAATTGAAATAGAGACACAGACACAGAGAACAAACATAGATTCCGAAGGGCCAAACGGAGGGTGGGCGATTGGGAGAGAGGGCGTGCCCTATAAGCAGAGCTGCATATAAAACAGGAGGCTGACGAGAGCCGGCCACAGAGCACAGGACAGTCTCGGCGCTCCGCAGTGACCTAAGCGGAAAGGAAATCCCAAAAAGGGGTGATACGCGTGCAGGCATATGGCCGATCCACTTTGCTGTACAGCAGAAACTGACACAGCAGTATAAAGCAACTAAACTCCAATTAAAAAAATAAAAATTGGGGTAACTCTACAGTTGCTGAACACATCACAGCACAGTTATGCTCATCAGAGGCGACGAGGTGGAGACAGTAACCAGCATCTGTTGAATTTATTTAGCAGTTCTCTGCTGTAGGTTGTCGCTATCATGATCCCAGGGTTTTCTTCTTCACGATCCGGACTTTATTCTGCTGACCTGACTTCTGGGATTGACTGTGAAACTTGTTTGGGCCAACAGAGCAACAGCAAATGTGAATGAGTAAGAAGCTTGAAAAGTCACTGTGGATGAAGTTTGCCTTTTCTCTCTGCTCTTAAGAACCTTGGGTGACTTCTGTATATCACCCAAGCCACTTCACTGGCACAGCCAGTAGCCAGTACAGACGAAGCCAGCGTTAACAGCTAGCCTCTAGATTGTGGCTAACTTAGTCCTGCCAGTTCATGGACAACCCCCAGCTGACTGCAGTCACGTGGGCGACCCCAGGAGAGACCAGTGGAAGAATCACCCAGCCGAGCCTCGTACAAACTGCTGACCCACAACATGTGAGCTAATAAACGACTGTGTTTTGTGGTCACTGTTTTGGGGTGGTTTCAAAACCTGACTGATAAAACCAGGCTTGGGGCCAAGCGTTTCTTATTCAAGAGCTCACTTAATCTTTAAATAGCCCTATGTTTTGGGTACTGTTATAACTGCTATTTTTACTCATCAGAAGACTGATCCACAGAGTTGTTGTTCCTTGTCTTAGACCACACAACGACTCACAGGCCTAAGAAGGTCACAACCTCAGCTAGTCTGACTCCAGAGAACACTTTTTTTTTTTTGGCTACACTGTGAGGCTTGTGGGATCTTAATTCCCTCACCAGGGATCGAACCTGGGTCCTTGNTGTTGTTCCTTGTCTTAGACCACACAACGACTCACAGGCCTAAGAAGGTCACAACCTCAGCTAGTCTGACTCCAGAGAACACTTTTTTTTTTTTGGCTACACTGTGAGGCTTGTGGGATCTTAATTCCCTCACCAGGGATCGAACCTGGGTCCTTGGCAGTGAGTGCAGAGTTCTAACCACTGACTGCCAGGGAATTCCCAAACATATTTGTAGTCACTAAATTCCTCCTCTGTAAGTATGATATAGACTGCGTGGAGGTGAGGCAGAACGGAAGCTCTGCTCCCATATCATCGATCCTGGAATAAACCGTGAATTTTTGCTGTTGTTCAGTCGCTAAGTCGTGTCTGACTCTTTACGACCCGTGGGCTGTAGCACGCCCAGCTCCTCTGTCCTCCACTATCTCCCAGGGTTCAATCAAGTCCATGTCCATTGTGTTGGTGCTGCTTTCTAACCATCTCATCCTCTGCCACTGTCTTCTTTCACCTTCAGTCTTTCCCAGCATCAGGTCTTAATTCCAATGAGTAGAATCAGGTAGCCGTGAATTTTTGATTTCCTGTGTGAACCCCATGCCTGGCAGTCTTTAAGTTCTAATTCGCTATTGTTGGAGGAGGTCATCAAGAAGACATGTCGCTCTTAACTCTGGAGGCAACTGGAGGCTTCCCCCTCCCTCCCCTGTCCTTGGAATGGGTGTTCCACTTGCCTTCCAGAAACTACTCCAAGGACACAGCCTTGAGATAGAAATGTGGCGTTCACATATCTGGATTGGAAATGTGACTAAACCCAGATAAGGCCACTATATAGGTTTCTAAGATTTTGGCAGGCAGATGAGGGGATTCCCTCGTCCTGCAGTCTCCCAGGACAAGCCTGGAAGTAAGCTCTCCTGCTTACCATCTTGCCACCCGCCAGTCTGGAGCGGCCTGCCCCTTTCTCAGCCTCTCCCTGCCGTGCGCTCACAGTGGGGTGGCTCCCGGTCTCCACCTGGGAAGCTCCCTAGGAGCTCTGTGAACTGGCAGCTATGGACGTGCTGACGGCACGGCCGGCTGAGTGTCTGGGATTGCAATAAAGATCTAGAAGGTGTGTGTGTGTGTGTGTATATATGTGAGAGAGTGTGTGGGTGTCAGTCACTCAGCCGTGTCAGACTCTTGCGACCCCATGGACTGTAGCCCACCAGACTCCTCTGTCCCCGGAATTGTCCAGGAAGAACACTGGAGTGGGTTGCCATTCCCTTCTCCAGGGGATCTTCCCAATCCAGTGATCAAACCCAGGTCTCCTGCGCTGTAGGCAGGTTCTTTACCTTCTGAACCACCCAGGAAGCCTGCCATAGAGGATACAGGGGTGTGACTCCAGAGGTAAAGGGACCCGGCATATCCCACACGGGAGAGTCTGGCAGCCCGCCCACATCCTGGCCACTTACTTTGAATCTGCAGATGTTGCTTCCAGTTGATGACTTCTGGTGAGCCAAGGAATTCCTGACAGTTCTTCGGGTCCTTGGAGTAAACTTGGTAAGTATTGGTGTAGTGATCAAGGTCATCCGTCATCTCCTGTTTGGGTCAGGAAAGGAGAATCAACCAAAACGCATCTGTTTAGTGACTACCATGCTAGTTCTCAGTGTTCCGTTATATTACGATATTTTTAAAATATTAAAATATTAGCATTTTTTGTTGTATTAATTTTATTGAAGAATTATTTACATTATGAGATCAAGTCAAGAACTCTTTTATTCAATTAATAATGAAAAATGTCCTGAACAAAACTACTTCCAACTCAGTTATTGCTCTAAATTTTCAAACCTAACAAAAATAATCTATTTAAAATTACTTTCCACCCCTCCATGACACACATGAAGAGGCTTGAAAAGTGACTGAGCACTGAATCTTGCTGTCTCCCGCTGCTCTCGAGAACCCTGAGGCTTCTGTGTGTTGCCCAATCCACTTCCGTAAGTGTGGTCAATAAACAGCAAAAACCAAGCGAGCAGCTATGGCCAGACCTGGGACTGCGACTCACCCAGTTCTACCAGCTCAGTAAAATAACAATTGAGAAGCGAAATATTTAGCCAAAAGGATACACCCTGCTTTAGGGCAAAGATGTATAGATTATGTGGGCTATGAACATGTCTTTATTGAAACAGACACAGGCAACAGGTCAGACGATTCTTCTATACATCGTGAGACCAAGACAGAGATGAGGAAATCAATTTGCTTTCTTTAAAAAATATCCAAGGGCTTCCCTGGTGGTCTCGCTAGGACTCCACGCTTCCAGGGCAGGAAGCATGGGCTGCACTGGGGGGCACGCGCTCCACCCCAGGTCGGGGAACTAGCATCCCACGTGCCGCACAGAATGGCCAAAATACAAAAACCATGCTGTTGCAAAACCAACAACAATCCCACCAGTAAACAAGCATACTCATTTAAGTATAAGCTAAGCTAAGTCACTTCAGTCGTGTCCGACTCTGTGCGACCCCATAGACGGCAGGCCACCAGGCTCCCCCATCCCTGGGATTCTCCAGGCAAGAACACTGGAGTGGGGTGCCATTTCCTTCTCCATTTAAGTATATCAGGTGAAATTATTAAAACTGACACACAGGAGGATAAAGGAATAGATAAGAGAAGAAACTTCCTTTACCTCGTGCAGAATCAGAAAGCTTTTTCCCCTATAACTGGAAAATATGCCACACAACTGCACTTCCTATTCAGCAAGGGTTACCTCTGATCAAACTGTATTTTTAAGAGCAATGCCACCAAAAATGTTGGTATAGGAGACCCCAGACTCTGTCTCTCACAAAGATCAATAATTAGACAGATCAATAATTAGATCAATTTTGCCTGCTACCCACACACACATAAAAAGCTATGAGAGAGCCCTGGAGTCCAGCAACACAGGAGAATTAAAAAAAAAATTGAGACTAGCTGCCCCCAAAGAGAAGAAAGACAGTCGCATTTCGCCTGCATCATCCCATTCACCAAGCCAGCACTGCCCAGTGCCAAGAGGGAACTCCCCAGCTAGAAAGAGCTCTCTCTCACCAAGAGAGGGAGCAGAGCATGAAGGAGCAGCTGCCCCAGCCTTCGAGAGCACCACACCAAGGTCCCACTCCAGTTTCATCCTGCCCAGACTGGCAAAACTGAGATAAATAGAGGTGGTTAGAAACCAGGAAGAAATGCAGGCCTACCAGTGGCAGCCATGTGATGGGGTGAGTCACAGCTCACCCTGACCTGCTCTGCAGGAAAACCCAGCCGCTCTTGCCCCTGCAGAAATCAGCAGTCATCAAATTTTGCCCCACCATTATTCACATGCTCTGTGCCAGCCGCCCGAGACCCTTCTCCCACCCTCCCCGACCAGCTCCTACCGGAACCAGGCCACTGAACCCACAGTCAGCTCTGCAGCTGCATGCATGCAAGCCGACACCCACTGCCGAGCACACGTTGGGGGCTGGCCCCTGCAGCTGTGTGCCTGTGTGCCACTCAGTCACTGGCCTCCACTGCCACGCGCACACTGAGAGACAGACTGCAGTCCTGAGAGAGCCCCCGATAGCTAGGGTCCCCACAGCGGTCCGTGGGCCTGGATCGGGCCTGCACCCTGCACTGACCTGCAGCTGACCCCCCAGCTGCCTGCCTGCGTGCCCCCACCCCCAGTCTCCAACTGCTGTGCCCTCATGGCAAGACCCGTAAGCACTGTACTGAGTGCCAACAGCTAGGCCCCCACGGCTGCCAGTGTGCCTGAGCTGGTCCTGGCCCTGCTGCCTGCCGGGGCCCCCACCATCGCGTGCCTGTTTGCAAACGGCCCAGCTGCTACCCAAGAGTCTGCCGCTGCCCCCACAGCTGTGCCTGAACATACCACCGGCCGCAGCCGCTCCACGCCTGCCCTGGCCCGTAGCCGCTGGCCTTGGAGGCGCCACTGAGGACCCCAAAAGCCTTGAAGCCACTGTCGACCCCCCCCGACACGCTCACCAAGGATCACACAGTTGTCAGTGTGGATCCCAGGAGCCTGAGTGGAAAAGCCATCGCCCCCTGGCCCTGAAGACCAGGGCCCCCCCAGCCCCTGTACTCAATGCCCTGCACCACTAGACCTGGGGCCACAGCACACGCTGGAGAGCCCCAGAAGGTCACTCAGTCACGCCTGGCTCTTTGTGACTCCGTGGACTACAGCCAGATCTCTTCTGTCCATGAGATTTCCCAGGCAAGAATACCGGACTGGGTAGCCATTCCCTTCTCCAGGGGATGGAACTTGAGTCTCCTGCATTGCAGGCAGATTCTTTACCATCTGAGCCACCAGGGAAGCTCCTACCCACGAGAAAATGTTCCCTTACCAAAGTCAGTCCATAAATTATGGAAGATTGTTTCTTCCAAAGTTCAGGCACCTATGCAAGGGCATAGGGCTCATAAAGAACCTGCTGTGAAGAGCTGACTCCTTAGAAAAGACCCTGGTGCTGGGAAAGATAGAAGGTGGGAGGAGAAGGGGATGGCAGAGGATGAGATGGTTGGATGGCATCACCAACTCGATGGACATGAGTTTGAGCAAGCTCCAGGAGTTGGTGATGGACAGGGAGGCCTGGCATGTTTCAGTCCATGGGGTCACAAAGAGGTGGACACAACTGAGCAACTGAACTGAAAAAATCAGGGAAATTTGAAACCAATAGAATACAGTAAACCCCAGCAATTGGCGCCAAAGCAATGGATACCCAGGAATTTCCTAACAAAGAATTCAAAATAATTTAAAGATGCTCAGAGAGCTATAAGAGAACACAGAAAAAGGATTTAACAGTATCAGGACAACAATTCAAGAACCAAACAAGACATTCAGGGATGGAAAACATAAAAAAGAACCAAAGAAAAATTTTGGAAGTGAAGAATAGTAGGGGTACACTGAAAAATTCCATAGAGTGTTTCAGCAATGAACTAAACCAAACAGAAGGCAGAATCAGAGCTCAGAGTCAGACCAACTGAAATTATCCAATTAGGAGAGCAAAAAGAAAAAGAATAAAAACAGCGAGGAAAGCCTGAGTGACCTACGAAAGAGAAGTGAGTCATTCACTCGTGTCTGAGTCTTTGCCACCCGGTGGACTATCCAGTCCAAGGAGTTCTCCAGGCCAGACTACTGAAGTGAGTAGCCATTCCCTTCTCCAGGGGATCTTCCCAACCCAGGGATCGAACCCAGGTCTCCCGCACTGCAGGCAGATTCTTTATCAGCTGAGCCACCAGGGAAGCCCATATGTCTTGAATACACCTAAATTAATTTCATGAAACCCTTTATCTATAGGATACCTCAAAAGAACCAATTTGTGAATTTATTAATTTCCAGAAGTAGAAGAGAGGAAAAGAGGAAAGAAAGTTTATTTAAAGAAATAATGGCTGAGAACTTCCCAATTCTTGGAAGAAATTAGGATATACAAGTTTGAGAAGCTAATAGGTCACCAAACAACCTAAAGAGGACCTCACGTAGATACATTAGAATAATATTGTTGAAAATCCCTTAAGGTGGCTATTTATTAGTTGATTTCTCAGAGACCTTGCAAGCCAGCAGAAAATAGGGCAATATATTTAAAGTGTGGAAAGAAATAAACTGTCAACCAAAAATACTTTACCCATCAAATTTGTTCTTCAGAGACAAGACAGACTTTCACTAACAAATAAAAAGTGAAGAAATTCATCACCAAAAGGCTTGCCTTACAAGAAATGTCAAAATGGGAACAATTCTCAGAAGAGTTCCAAATAATCCTCTTAAAATAGGCAGAGGAATTGAATAGACGTTTTTCCAAAGAAGATATACAAATGGCCAGCAGATATGTGAAAAAGTGCTCTACATCACTAATTCACAGGCAAATGCAAGTCAAGCCCACATACACAGCAGAACGGTCATCATCAAAAAGACAAGAGAGAACGAGCATTGGGGCGGGGGCGGCGGTTTGGAGAAACAGGGGCCCCGGGCACTGTTGGTGGGAATGTAAAGTGGTTTAGCCACTGTAGAAATGGTATGCTGGTTTTCCCCCAAACTTAAAACAGAGCTGTCCTAGGAACTGGGAACCCCATTCTGGGTGTGCATCCAGAGGAGATGGAAACAGGACCCGGAAGAGACACCTGTGCTCCGTGCTCAACAGCCACGACATGGAGAGAACGGGTGAACGGACAGAGAAAGTGCGGCACGTCTGTTCAGTGGGATGCCAGTCGGCCCGCAGAAAGAGGCAAATCCTGCCGTTTGTGACATGGGTAGACCTTGCATGCACTGCGCTACGTGAAGTAAGCCAGAGGAAGACAAGCGCTGTGTGATGTCTTCTATAAGTGGGATTTTAAAACACTGAATCATAGAAGCAGAGTTGAACGGTGGTTCCTAGAGGCTGGGGATGCCCAGGAGGGAGCAGTGGGGAGATGCTGTTCAAAGGGTACAAACCTCCAGTTATAAGACAAATAAGCTCTGAGGGTAAAAGGCCCAGAATGAGGACTATAGTTAATGCTGTTTTATATGCAGCCGAGCGCTGAACACTGCAGGAGTTAGGGACACCAGCTCGCCACACGGCTGAAAATCTGCGTATAACTTCACAGTCGTCCCTTGAATCTGCTGTTCTGCATCCACTGATTCGAACATCCTCAGATGGAGGAGTACTGTAGCATGTAATTATTGGGGGAAAAAACATTTAAGTGGACTTGTGCAGTTCCAACCCATGTTGTTCAAGGGTTAACTGTACTTGAAGGTTGCTGAGAGAGCAGATTTTGGATGTTTTCACTAAAAAATAGAATGGTAATTATGAGACAGGATGGAGTGTTAGCTAAAGTTATGGAGGGAATCATTGTACTGTACTTGTATATTACATCTGCAATGCTATAGATCTGACACAATCTTATATGTCAATGATAGCTCTTCAAGTTGGAAAAGTCTTTATTTTTAAGACTGTATTTCTGAAAGTAGCTCAGATTTCTATCAATAATTAAAAGTCTTCATTTTAAATTGCTATTTAATTTGGTTTCTTGAATATTTATTACCCATTTCACTTATTATATGCTATATTAAATGATGATGTATTTATATTACAATTTTACCTGATATTTTAAAATATAATTATACATTTTATTTTTGAATAAACTTAACTATTAAATAAACCTAACTATTCAATTTCACTAATCAAAAAGTTATCATACAATATGTAACCAACAATTC
>SJYT01039782.1:222609-240498 GCA_006410635.1 Cephalophus harveyi
GATAACACGGTGCAGCATCTCAACGGGAAGAGACCATCACAATGAGAAGTTTTGAGTTAGCATGAATGCGTTGGTGTGGTTTCAAAAGTGGTGTTTTTACAAGGTATGAAATATTTTTTCCCCTTAGGGAAAAAATAAGCTTGACCTTATTTGCCTATAAAAGTAACATGTTCCAAACTGCAGAAAATAAAACTTGTAAGTTAAGGTTACATTAGGTTAAGAGTTTGAAATGGCCTTGATTTGTTACATGTAGAAATCCAGCCTGGGAGATGCTTCTTTGACGCCTTTCACAAAAGATCCAGCTCTTGTCTACGCCATCAGCGTAAACCCTCCATGAGCACAGCCTGCCACTGGTTGCCTCTATTCCCACGAACTGGATGCGAGGAATGGCAGAGGGTTTGGTCCTGAGCAGCAGCAGGATGCCGTTTGTGTTTTGATTCTGCCCATTTCGTGCCATGGGGCCCTAGTGGTTCAGACAGTAAAGAATCCACCTGCAATGCAGGAGACATGGGTTCAATCCCTGGGTCGGGAAGATCCCCTGCAGTGGCAGCCCACTCCAGTATTCTTGGCTGGAGAATTCCATGGACGGAGGAGCCTGGCAGGCTACAGTCCACAAGGCCGCAAAGAGTCGGACGCGACTGAGCGACTAGCCATTTCACATCATGCTGTCATTTCCCTGTGGATTTACCTGTAATCTCCTCCAGGCTGTGGACTTTTTGAAGATAAGGACATGTTGACTCTATCACCTTGATTTGTTTCTATATTCCCAGGGTCTACCATATTGCCAAGTGCATAGTAAGTACATAGCGAATATGAACATGAATACCTATTCATTCCACATCTGGCCCCTTACCTGCTCCTGAGGGCGGATAACCACTGTGTTAAAATCAGGCCACTTGTCCACCAGAGCCTTTAGCTTGAAAGGGTTTCCCTGGTTTATGTGGAAGGTGGTCCCATAAACCTGCAGTATTACAAGAAAGTGAGAGGATGATCTTATTAGGAAGAGATGGCAAAGTGCCGTGTTTGCATAGGACAAGGTTTATTTTTATGAAATAATGGAATTTTTTGATTGGAAGGTACCTAGTAAGAACTTCAGCAGACCACTGGTAAGATTCTAAGTTTTCCCCCAACAAATATATCTTTAAAAAACATTCATATAGAAGATATGCAAACCAACAGAATTTATGAACAGGAATCATGAACTCTCCCATTATAGAATTTAATAAAATCTTTAATAGATTTACATCTGTTCATGTACATGTGTACATGCTAAATCCCTTCAGTCATGTCTGGATCTTTGTGACCCCATGGACTGTAGCCCACCAGGTTCCTCTGTCCATGGGATTCTCCAGGCACACACACAAATTTCACAAAACTGGAGAATATCAGATACACTCCACTCCAGGTGTTTACAACTTTTTGACACAAAAAAGTACTCTTCAAAGAATATATTTTTCACTGACATCTTTGCATTTGTACCTGATATTTGCTAAGGGAAGGTTTTCAGAAGGGAGATTGCTGGGTTTAAAGTTATCTTGCATGTTTAAGGCATTTTAACACATGTTTTCAAATTAACCTCTGGTAAAGGTAAATATTTCCTACAAATAAGTAGAGGCTACAGTAACTGAAGGTCATGGAGAATTGTCTCTTTGGTCCCTTTACAGCAAATATAAACAAAGCCAGATAGGCCACCGTAGAAGAACGCTTGCCTGTCTCCCCCCCAGAGTAAAGGATGGCTTAGAAATGGCTAAGACTGAGGAAGGCGAAGATACTCAACTCATTCCCAGTCATGCCAGGTCTTTCAAAGTATTAGCCTCAAATGAGATAAACCCATGTAGCCACAATCTGCCCACTGTAGACTTATGGTCTGATCTATACCCACAGTGGCTAACACTGGCGTAGCTCCTCTGTGCGCAGGGCACCGCCTGCCTGTCCCGCATCAAGTCTTCTCACCTGGCAGCAGCCCCGAGAGGCTGGGGCCCTGTCGCGCCCCCTCCTCTTTCATCGCGGCTGTGCAGCCTGTGGGATCTTCGCTTCAACATCGGGCATCCAGGGATCGAACCCGGGCCCTAGGCAATGAAAGCACCGAGTCCTCACCCCTGGGGCCGCCGGGAATCCCTTCGTGACTCCCATTCTGCCTGAGAAAGCCAAGGCACGTGCAGGCTAAGTGGCGCGGCGGGGACACGCCTGCGGGTGGAAGGGGCGGGCGCAGGCGCGGGCAGGCTGCCCACATCCTGCGGGTGGAAGGGGCGGGCGCAGGCGCGGGCAGGCTGCCCTTTTAGCCGCAGAATCAAGGAGACGCCGCCGTCATCAAGGGGCCTCCCGTGGTGGGATGAGGGTGCATCTTCTAGACGAAACCGTAAGAGAGAAACTGCTGTGCATAATTTATTGACCAAAGGCCAAGGCGCTGTGCTAAGCAAGCGAGCATAACGGTTAGGACTTGGCTTCACGCGTTCACTTGCCCGGAGTGAAGCGCTGGCTGCTTGCCGCCCATGCAGCCCTGGTGAAGCAGAGACCTGCTGGACTTCAGGAGCAACGCCGCAGCAGGAGTGTGGCCCTGATGCGGTGCAGGGGCAGAAAGCTCCCGCGGCGCGAGGACCGCTCCTCCGGCTGTGAGCCACGCCCGCTGCCTCCCCGTTGCCCACCTCCTCTTCCACCTCCAGAAGCCATCACTGTGTTCGCTCTTTCTGCATTCGGTTATTTCAAGGATCTTACATAAACTGAGGTACACAGTGTGGAACCCTTTGGGACTGGCTTTTTTCACTCAGCATAATTTTCTGGCTGCTGCTGCTGCTGCTGAGTCACTTCAGTCGTGTCCGACTCTGTGCGACCCCATAGACGGCAGCCCACCAGGCTCCCCTGTCCCAGGGATTCTCCAAGCAAGAACACTGGAATGGGTTGCCGTTCCCTTCTCCAACGCGGAAAAGTGAAAAGCGAGAGTGAAGTCGCTCAGTCGTGTCCAACTCTTAGCGACCCCGTGGACTGCAGCCCACCAGGCTCCCCAGTCCATGGGATTTTCCAGGCCAGAGTACTGGAGTGGGTGCCATTGCCTCTCCAATAGTTTTCTGAGGATTCATCCAAATTGCTGCAGGTATCCCTAGGGCATTTCTTCTTTATCATTTAGTAGTATCCCATAGTCGGAGAAGGCGATGGCACCCCACTCCAGTACTCTTGCCTGGAGAATCCCAGGGGTGGAGGAGCCTGGTGGGCTACAGTCCATGGGGTTGCTGAGTCAGACACGACTGAGCGACTTCACTTTCACTTTTCACTTTCATGCACTGGAGAAGGAAATGGCAACCCACTCCAGTGTTCTTGCCTGGAGAATCCCAGGGGTGGAGGAGCCCAATGGGCTGTGATCTGTGGGGTTGCACAGAGTCGGACACGACTGAAGCGACTTAGCAGCAGCAGCAGCAGCAGCAGTATCCCATAGTATGGATATACCACAGTTCATTTAGCCACTCAGCTGTGGAGGACATGTGAGTTGTTTCCAGCTTTTGACTATCATGGATCAGATTGTTATAGACATCAGGGTACATAGTTTTGTGTGAACATAAACTTGCATTTCTCTAGGGCAAATGCTCAACGTTGTGGTCGCTGGCTCTGCGCTGGTTGCACGATTGCTTAGACACTTACAAATGGCTTTTTAAGAGGGGCTGTACCATCTCACATTCCCAGCAGTGATGTATGAGAGATTCAGTTTATTCTCTTGATAGGATCTGAAGTTGAGGGCCTGTTTTGCTCAAAACATACAGGTAGGCCCTGGGACTTCCCTGGTGGCTCAGACGGTAAAGCGTTTGTCTACAAAGCGGGAGACCCGGGTTCAATCCCTGGGTTGGGAAGATCCCCTGGAGAAGGAAATGGCAATCCACTCCAGTACTCTTGCCTGGAAAATCCCATGGACAGAGGAGCCTGGTGGGCTACAGTCCATGGGGTTGCAAAGAGTTGGACACGACTGAGCGACTTCACTTTCACTTTCAGGCTCTGGAGGGTTGAAACAGAATAAATGGATTATATTTCTGGCCCCAGGAGTAACCGGGTGGGCAAGTTATTAAGTTTTCCTGGCCTCAGATCCATCTTCCACAACACAGGGAGAAGACTGGCCGCTCCTCCTACGGGAGTTCTGAGGCTGACACGAGTCCACAGGGAAGTCAGGCAGCTGCGGTGAAGCGAGGGCTGGAAGCGCTTTCCGCTGCCACTGGCGACCACGCTGCCACGTTGTTCTGGCCTTGAGGCCCCACTGGCGCTGGTGCTGGCAGCGGTTCTGTGATTAAACTTCTATCTTTAGATGTGAAAAGAGCTTTTAAAAGCAGGTCAGGGAATTCCCTGGTGGTCCATAGTTAGGACTCATGCTTTCTCTGTTGAGGACCTGGATTCAATCTCTAGTTAGGGAACTGAAATCTGACAAGTCATGCAGACAAAAAAGAAAAAGGAAAAAATGAAAGAAAAAGCATTTTCCTCCTTTCATCAATCCTCTGAATGTGAAAAGTGAAAATATAAATAAATCTGCACAAATCCAGCCATTCTGTAACCAACACCGTTGCCGTAAAGTAATGAATAGTAGAGAATTGTTTCTAGATCTCTTCCATGCCACTTGGATTTCAAAGAAATAAGATTTGACCTGTTAAATATTCCAAGAAGATACGTGGTGGTTAACTTCACCTTGGCCACAGATGTTTAAAAATTAGTATGTACTTAGATCAACCTTTTAAAGAGAATTCGAGGAAATGTTTTTGAGTCTTCAGAGGGTGGTGTTTTTGTAACTTAAAATTACTGGGCAAGTCATGTAACTGAGAACGCTTCCCTCTTCCAGGACATGCGTGTAATATACTTCCCTTGCTGAGAGATGGTGTGAACTACGTGAGATGTGGTGTGAGTGAGTTCTTACCACAGAATGAGCACTCGGTAAGAACTCATTCTCTTCCTGACCTCTTTGGTTCCCTAAGAATGCAGCCCTCTGCTTCCCTAAGAATGTCCCAAGCTCACCTTTAAGGATTCAGGGATGCTCTTCCTCAAGGATTTTTCTAGCATCTGCAGCATCTGTGGGCCTTGTAAGTGGAGCATCTTGGCAGGTACCTTAGCCTAGTGAGGACCAAGAAATATTGAGGAATGAGAAGATGCTGAACCAATAGGAAAAGATTCACACAGCTTTACCTGAGTTTTAGAAGGTAAGAGGGAAGATAAATTTGCCTAGAATAACTGCCTTGGGAGAGGGAGAGATATTTAGATTGTTTCCGTGTCTTGCTGTTCTACAATTGCAAAATTTTCCTCTTATATTTTCTTTCAGAAGTCTTATAGGTTTAATTCCTATATATGGCTCTACGAAAATTTCAAATTAACTTTTTGTAAGTGGTGATGTCAGAGTTGATATTCTTTCCCCCAGGGTAGATTTGTTGTTGTTGATCAGTCGCTAACTCGTGTGCCAACTCTTTGCAAACCTATGGGCTGCGGCACGCCAGGCTTCCCTGTCCTTCACTATCTCCTGGAGTAGAAACTGGTTATTTAATTACTAGTTATTGCAAGGACTGTCCTTCCTCTTTTGAGTTGCTTTGATGTAACTGTTGAAAAGCAATTGAGTTTATATGTATGGATGAATCTCTCAAGTTTCTATTAGTTTAATTGATCTATATATCTATTCTTATGATTTTTTTTTACTACTGTTTTTGAGTACTGTGGCTTTATATTAAGCCTTGAAATCTGATATTGTGTGTCCACCAACTTTTTTAGATGCTTTTTGCTTAGGTTTTTTGCATTTCTGTTTAAATTTTGTAATAATCTTGTGAATTTTTATTAAAAATTTTCTGACATCTATGTTGAGATTGCAGTGAAATGCAGTTTAGTTATATAAGAAGTAACATCTGAAAAATATTGACTATTTTAGTCTATGAATGTGATGTATCTCTTCATTATTTTAGGTCTTCTTTAAATTTTTCGGCAAAGTATTTTAGTTTTTGGCTGTCTCCTGTTAAACTTATCCCCATTCATTCCCTCCTTTGGATGTCATTATAAAAAAATACAACACTTCCCAGGTGGCGCTAGTGGTAAAGAACCCACCTGCCAATTCAGGAGAACTAAGTAAGTGACACCAGTTAGATCCCTGGGTCGGGAAGATGCCCTGGCGGAGGAAATGGCAACTGACTGCAGTATTCTTGCCTGGAAAATCCCATGGACAGAGGAATTTGGGGGGCTACAGTCCGTGGGGTCACAAAGAGTTGGACACAACTAAAGTGACTTAGCACATAAATAAACATATAACTGTAAATTAAGTGATATTTTGAAGTTTTAAAAAATTTGTTGCTTGTTTATGGAAGTGCAATTTTTCTATATTGGGTTTGTGTAGTGTGACCTTATTGAGTTAACTTATTACCTTTAGTTTTGTTGTTCAATGGCTGAGTTGTGTCCCACTCTTTGTTACCATGTAGACTGCAGAGCCAGGCTCCCCTGTCCTTCACTATCTCCCAGAGTTTACCCAAACCCATGTCCATCGAGTCAGTGATGCCATCCAACCATCTCATCCTCTGCCACCCCCTTCTCCTCCCACCTTCAATCTTTCCCAGAATCAGGGTCTTTTCCAATGAGTCAGCTCTTCCCATTAGGTGGCCAAAGTACTGGAGCTTCAGCTTCCGCATCAGTCCTTCCAATGAATGTTCAAGGTTCATTTTTTTTAGGATAGACTCGTTGGATCTTACAGTCCAAGGGACTCTCAAGAGTCTTTTTCAGCACCATAGTTTGAAAGCATCAGTTCTTCAGTGCTCAGCTTTCTTTTATGGTCCAACTCTCACATCCGTACAGGACCACAGGGAAAACCATAGTTTTGACTCTAAGGACATTTGTTGGCAAAGAAATGTCTTTGCTTTTTTAATACGCTGTCTGAGTTTGTAACAGCTTTGCTTCTAAGGAGCAAGTGTCTGTTAATGTCGTGGCTGCAGTCACCATCTGCAGTGATTTTGGAGCCCAAGAAAAGAAAATCTGTCAATGCTTCTACTTTTTACCCTTCTTCACACCATGAAGTGATGGGACCAGATGCCATGATCTTCATTTTTTAAATGTTGAGTTTTAAGCCAGCTTTTTCACTCTCCTCTTTCACCCTCATCCAACAGCTCTTTAGTTTTTCTTTGCTTTCAGCCATTAAATTGATATCATCTGCCTATGATTATTGATATTTCTCCCAGCAATCTTGATTCCAGCTTGTGATTCATCCAGCCTGGCATTTTGCACAGTCTACTCTGCACAGAAGTTAATTGAGCAAGGTGACAATATACAGCCTTGATGTACTCCTTTTCCAGTTTTGAACCAGTCATTGGTTCCATGTCTGGTTCTAACTGTTGCTTCTTGACTCTCACATGGGTTTCTCAGGAAATAAGTAAGGTGGTCTGATACTCCCATCTCTTTAAGTATTTTCCACAGTTTGTTTTGATCCACACAATCAAAGACTTTAGCATAATTGATGAAGCAGAAGTAGATTTTTTTTACATCTGGAAACTCTGGGTTCATGTACTGCTGAAGCCGAGCTTTAAGGATTTTGAGCATTACCTTCTAGCATGTGAAATGAGTGCAATTGTACAATCTTTGGCAGTTTGAGCGTTCTTTGGCATTGCCCATCTTTGGCATTGGGATGGAAACTAATCTTTCCCACAGTTACCTTTAGTAGTTGTGTATTTTTGCAACTAAAATTTTCTATATATGTGATCAATTTTTTTTTGCAAATCAAAATAATTTTATTTCTTCCATCTGTATGTGTTTTATTTCTTTTCTTGTCTTATTGTACCACTTAGAACTTGCAGGAAAATATTTTATAGGAAGTGCTATATGAGCATTCTTCTTGATATTAGGGAAAAGTATTTGTTTTCTTACTTAAGCTTAGCTGTTAATTTTTCGTCGATCACCTTTGTCATGTTGAAAAAGTTGCTCTTTAAGAGGTTTTTTAAAAAATCACAAATTAATGTTGATATTTGTCAACCTTTCTTAATACATCTATTGGGATAATTATATGATTTTTTTCTTGTTGACATGTTGAATTTTAATCATTATTTTTGAAAGCTAAATGAATAATATATTTTCAGTATAAAGCCATTATTCATAAGGCATTATTTTTATATATTGTTGGATCAATTTTCTATTATTTTAAAGGATTTTTGCACCTATGTTTGTGAATGATTGATGTATATTGATCTATATTCTTATTTTCTAGTAAAGTTTTTATCCATTTTGATATAACATTTATGTTCAGAAAATACAAATTGGGAAAGAGTTTCCTCCTCCTCTGTTTTCTTAAGAGAATTGATATTTCTTCATCAAGTATTTGTTGATTTCGACAGTGAAACCATGTGGGACTCGGAAATATTTTTACTTGCAATTAAATTTCTCTGTGTAAATGTTTTAACTACAAATTCAATTTCCTTTGTAAATATATGGCTTTTCTGATTTTTGAAGTAACTTCTGGCTATTTAGTTGGGTCTTCTCTGGTTGCTCAGACAGTAAAGAATCTGCTTGCAATGCAAGAGACCCAGGTTTGATCCATGGGTCGAGAAGATCCTCTGGAGAAGGGAATGGCAACCCACTCCAGTGTTCTTGCCTGGAGGGATTGGGGGCAGGAGGAGAAGGGGACGACAGAGGATGAGATGGTTGGATGGCATCACCGACTCAATGCACATGAGTTTGAGTGAACTCTGGGAGTTGGTGATGGACAGGGAGGCCTGGCGTGCTGCAGTTCATGGGGTCACAAAGAGTCGGACACGACTGAGCGACTGAACTGAACAGAACTGAACATTGTTACAATACTGCAAGCCATTTAATATGAGACTGTTCTGTTAGGCAGGCACACATACACACAGTGGAAAGTACCACCATCCCCAGAATCAACAGCAAAGCATGTTGCCCTGTTAATGAGTAGACTGGAAACTGAAGAGGCTCTAGAATACTGCCCAGTCATCATGAGCTTTTAGCTTTGGCAAAGGGCAAAGCCCAGAAAAAAAAAAAAGCACTTCAGAGCCAGCCATCGTGACTGGAAATATTTGCAAAATGTTGAACAATTTAAACAAAGAAAGCAAACTCTAAAGAATAGTTATATAAAACAACTATCAAATAGGAACAAGCACGGTGTGTCCTTGACGTCTAGCACTAGGAGAAGGTTACATAAACGACGATCTCAGCATGCCACGATTCCAGGAGCCATTTACACGATAACTATGACACACATGGGAGAATCCTAATATCACAGGAGAAAATGCAGAACACAGAACAGCGCCTGACCCTTGACTATAACGTGCAAATCTCTGCTTAGACACATTCAGTACACAACATATATGAGAACTGCAAGGAGGGAGAAAGATAAACTTAGAAGGGGAAACAAGCTGTGGAAAGCCACTGAATGCAAACCGCGAGAGTGGCATCGACATGGACACTCGCCCACGTGTGAGTTAGACGGCCAGCTGGAGGCTGCTGTGTAACAGGGATCTCAGCTCAGGGCTGATGATTTATGGGGGGCATGCGGTGGGCGGGGAGCCTCACGAGGGAGGGGACCTCATGAGTGAGTGGACATTGCTCAGTGTCCCACTCTTTGCGACCCCGTGGACTGCAGCCTGCCAGGCTCCTCTGTCCAAGGAATTCTCCAGGCAAGAGTACTGGAGTGGATTGCCGTTTCCTCCTCCAGGGCATCTACCCAACCCAGGGATTGAACCCAGGACTCCTGCACTGTAGCCAGATTCTTTACCCTCTGAGCCACCAGGGAGGCCCGGGAAAGGGATATATGTATATAGAGAGCTGATTCACTTTGTTGTACAGCAGGAACTAACTCAACGTTGTAAAGCAGTTATATTTCAACTTAAAAAAAAAAACCTAAAAAAGCCATTTTATGGCCATAACATTATTGATAAAAGATTTTACATTAACTTTCTTTTTCACAGGATGTGAATTAACGGTTAACCTGGCGTGCGTTCTAGTCCATGTTCCTCTGCATATTTCCTCTCTGACTTTGAACCGACTACTTTGCTTTCTTGGTTAACCTTTATCTAAGGAACAAGCTACCTCCTGTAGAATGTTTCCTAAAGGAGTAAACAGAACTATGTTTACTTCATGTCTTGGCACTGTGGGTGTGTTAGGTGAATGCTACCTGGGTCACCATCCTTCCTGCAAATGTTATTACCTCTCCACTCACCCCCCAACTTCCAAACCCCCTCCGTACTGTTCATCAGCTCAGAATGGAAAGCTGGCTTCATCCTTCCAAAAAGTTTTTTTTTTTTTTTCCCCACAGTACGTCTATCATATACACAGTAGAGGCAATGCATTATTTCTCAAATCAAATAGGCTTCCTCCCCTTTGGCATAAATATCAGTCAATAAGCTTGGCTGCTGCTGCTGCTAAGTCGCTTCAGTCGTGTCCGACTCTGTGCGACCCCACAGACGGCAGCCCACCAGGCTCCCCCGTCCCTGGGATTCTCCAGGCAAGAACACTGGAGTGGGTTGCCATTTCCTTCTCCAAATAAGCTTGGCACTTCCTGTTTAAAACCGACAAGAGCGTTTGATTTTTCGTACCCTCTTGTGGGAAGAAAAGGGAGGGAGGAGGTGAGTATCGCGGAGCAGCGATTCTCTCCGCTGAGGTGAGTCCTCACCTGGAAAGCTGTCTCCACAGAGGAGAGTCCCCAGGAGCCAATGAGAAGCAGCAGCCTTTTCCGAACGTGAAATGCTCGCGCCCTGGCACGCCCAGCCAGGAGCTGCGAAGTGCGTTGTGGTAGTTTTTCCACAGAAACAGCTAAGTTGGAGGTGTCAATATGGACCTTTCCCCCTTAAAAAAGAAGGGAAACGGTTCAGAGGCTGGTGCAGCCTCTCCTGGACCTCTGGGCCCTCCTTCTGGGTCACATGTTCTGCTGTTTTTGCAAATCCGGGAGTCTGGTTGTAACTCAACGTTTGTAATCCTACCGTTTATCAGTCGTGTCTCTATGACCAAAGCAGCTACCTCTTTGCCTCTGTTTCCTCATCTATAGGTGAGATCAAAACACTGCCTACACTTCCTAGGTTTCTGCTTTGTTACGTTAAACAGGCTAACATTTGTGAGCTGCTTAGGGAAGTACCCGACAAATACAAGATATGTATATTAATGTCTCTTAAATGAAAGAGAGCAAAACAAAATTACGCACATATACAGTGTAAGCTGCCTGAGTAAATGTGTCTCTCAAAATATTGAGTGAAAGCCTTTTCCCTGTGGTTATAGATCCAGTCCCTTTTGAGGCGATCATTCTAATGGGAGGTGCTGAAGAGAAGAATGTCAGAAAGAGGTGATACACTACTCCGTCCTAAACAGTCCTGCACAGTGTAAGTTTTTGCTATAAACATCCCCACCAAAGTCCTCGTTTATGCTGACTCAAGACGGCTCTTCGTAACGAGCTCATTATATATAAGAAAAGATGCTCATGTACTGGGTTAGATAAGGTTTTGCCTTCACTTGGGATTCCTGGTGTTCAAGGAGAACAAATTCATGTTTAAACATTATCAAGGGATTTCCCTCGGAGTCCAGAGGTTAAGAATCCACCTTGCAATGCAGGGGAAGCAGGTTCAATCCCAGGTTAGGGAACTAAGCCCACACAGCTAGAGAGACAGCGAACTGCAACGAAGATGCTGAATAAGGCAGCCAAGATCCCTCGTGTTGCAACTAGGGCCCAGCGGGACCAAATAAGCAAATAAATATTAAAAATAAAACCAAAACCACATAGAGAAATTAAAAAAAATTATCAGCAGTCAGATAGCTTAGCACACATATATATCTTGCAAACAGAGATAAAAGCATGGAGGCAAGTTACTTCTGTGTTATCAGGGATAGGTCTTCCCTTGTGACTCAGCTGGTAAAGAATCTGCCTGCAGTGCAGGAGATCTGGGTTCAATCCCTGGGTTGGGAAGATCCTCTGGAGAAAGGAAAGGCTCCCCACTCCAGTATTCTGGCCTGGAGAATTCCATGGACAGCATAGTCCATGGGGTTGCAAAGAGTTGGACACAACAGAGTGACTTTCACTTTCACTTATCAGTGATCTAACTTAGGAAAAGAAACAGTTTTTTGCTGT
This sequence comes from Cephalophus harveyi, assembly GCA_006410635.1. NCBI lineage: Eukaryota > Metazoa > Chordata > Mammalia > Artiodactyla > Bovidae > Cephalophus > Cephalophus harveyi. Next base: position 234,659 of record SJYT01039782.1, read on the forward strand.
AAAAACATTGAAATCTGTGGGCATTTTATCTTACATATAGATGGCTCCAGCGCATTTTTGGTGTTAATCCTGTGTGTTCGCAACGGCACAGACTCTTAACCAGTCAGTCAAATAAAATTCAAACTCTGGGCTAAAAAATATAAACTAATTTGACACGGTTGCATAGAATGAAGTGTGTTTTTTACGACAACCTAAGGCTAGAGGTGTTCCATTAGCTAGCAGGCATAGCTCCAGGTATAGTTGACAGTCCCAGACTCCAGAATTTTAAAAGAACTGTTACTGCACATCCCTGGTATTTTGGAGGATGGGAGTGGAATGTTACAGATTGTGGAAGTCTTTTGCCCTCTTTGTGTGAGGCCCTCCCCTCTTGCAAAGGTCATAGCTCTCTGTTGCTTCCAGTCCCCAAAGCCCCTCCTCTACCTTCTCCGCCCCCCAAATGCCTTCTGCCTGAGTAACACTCACATTTGCAAACTACTCAGCAAAAAATCAGGATGGAACCAAAGGTCAACCAGCCAAGTTTGCATAATCTAGCTCTGAGCAATAACGAGCCTGGGTTAGGGTTACTCCCGTTTGCTGGCTCCGGGCTGTTTCTGCCCCGTACGCTCTTCTGGCTGACATTTCACACCTGTGTTACAGGGGGCCGTGTCTTAGACTTTTATTTCAGCCTGGTTTTGGTCCTTCTCCTTCTCCAGCTTACAGGAAATCCTCACCACATCTGGAGTGTCGACAGATTACTTTTTCTCTTACTCCAAGTAGTGTTAATTTAATGACATGATGAAGCTTCAGTTCAGTTCAGTCGCTCAGTCGTGTCCGACTCTTTGCGACCCCATGAATCGCAGCACGCCAGGCCTCCAAATTTTCCACAGTTTATGAAAATGAAGCTTAGGCAAATGATTACTGGCCTCCATCTGGAATCTTGAGCCAGTTCTCTACCTTGTATTTCCACAATCCTTTTCATATCTGTTTTTACAGGTGCATGTATTTTTATCTGCATTTAAAAAAAAAAAAAAAAGGAAACAAAAATCCAGTGTTGATGAGATTTGCTCAGTATCATCCACTAAGTGGCTGAATCTTACCTGTAATTCAGACACACTCCTGACCCCTAATCTCGTGTTTTTCCCACATTACCCAAGGTACTAGACTTGGGTATGCTGAGCCGGTCATCTCTGAGTGTATGCCGTGCAGCAGCTATAAAGCGCTCTCACTTGCACTGTGATCACGTTCCCTCACAGAAGTCCTTGCTCCAGTGTTATTGCGTACCCCAAACAGGACACGCTGCAGTTAAAACAAACGAGAAAGTTGCATGACAACTGAGGGTTACATGGCAATTGTGGCAAGTGACAGCTGAGCAATGACTCTCGGGGCCTGGAAACCTGAAGTCTCTGGACAGGCACGGGCATAAATCTTAGGGCGTCCTGCCCATTTCTTTACCACCTACCTCAAGCAATATGGCAATCAACATGTTAAGAGAATATCCAAATAAACCCACCTAAGGCTGGACACTCTTGTTTCCATAAAATATCTTTTTGCCTTTAAGGACATTGGGTTGCTCCTTTTCATCCTTTTTTCTGTTCAGCAGCAGTGATTTCCACTGCTCTGTCTTCCAGCTCACTGGTCTGTTCCTTTGCATCATTTACTCTATTACTGATTCCTTCTAGTACATTTTTCATTGCAGTTATTGTGTTCCTCATCTCTGTTTGGGTGTTCCTTATATTTTTAAACTCTTTGTTAAACATTTCCAACTTCTGTTTTTTTGTGTCCACTCTCCTTCTGAGTTCCTTGATCATCTTTACGGTCACTACACTGAAGTCTTTTTTAGGGTAGATTGTCTATCTCCATGTCACTCAGTTCGTTTTCTGGGTTTTATCTTCTTCCTTCACCTGAAGCATATCCCTCCAGTGCCTCATCTTGTCTAACTTACTACCTGTATTTTTATGTTTCACATGAAACACTGGGCTGGATGAAGCACACGCTGGAATCAAGATTACCAGGAGAAATATCAGTAACCTCAGATATGCAGATGACACCACCCTTACGGCAGAAAATGAAGAGGAACTAAAGAGCCTCTTGATGAAAGTGAAAGAGGAGAGTGAAAAAGCTGGCTTAAAAGTCAACAGTCATAAAACTAAGTTCATGGTATCCAGTCCCATCACTTCCTGGCAAATAGATGGGAAAACACTGGAAACAGTGACAGACTTTATTTTTCAGGGCTCCGAAATCACTGCAGATGGTGACAGCACCATGAAATTAAAAGACGCTTACTCCTTGGAAGAAAAGCTATAACCAACCTAGACAGCATTTTCAAAAGCAGAGACATTACTTTGCCAACAAAGGTCCATCTACTCAAAGCTACGGTTTTTCCAGTAGTCATGTATGGATGTGAGAGTTGGACTATAAAAAAAGCTGAGCACTGAAGACTTGATGCTTTTGAACTGTGATGTTGGAGAAAACTCTTGAGAGTCCCTTGGACTGCAAGGAGATCCAACCAGTCCATCCTAAACGAAATCAGTCCTGAGTGTTCATTGGAAGGACTGATGCTGAAGCTGAAACTCCAATACTTTGGCCACCTGATGCTAAGAACTGACTCATCGGAAAAGACCCTGATGCTGGGAAAGATTGAAGGCATGAAGAGAAGGGGACGACAGAGGATTAGGTGGTTGGATGGCATCACTGTCTCAATGGACCTGAGTCTGAGCAAGCACCAGCAGATTGTGAAGGACAGGGAGGCCTGGGGTGCCACAGTCCATGGGGTCGCAGAGTCAGACGCGACTGAGCGACTGAACAACAACGAGGTTGCTTACATTTCTCAGCTTTGGAGAAGTGGCCTCTGTAGGAGGCTCCTTTCTCATGAGACGCTGAGGAGGTATTCTGAGTAGATAGATGTTCTCTTAAAACCTGCCAGGCATGACTGCCATGCTCCAGGCCAGAATTGGATAAAATGTCATTTTCAAACAGTAAATATACTTCTGCTTCTGGCCAAGACAGAGAAACAGGATGTGACTACTATGTACTTTCCCTCCTCAAGCAATGACAAAACTCAGCAAAGTAAATGAAACAGTTTTCATATGTTGGACATCAGGCACCATAGAAATACGATCCCTCAGAAAAGGGAAACAGAAAATGTGAGCTTTAGGATTGAATCAACTCACCGTGTGAAGGCTCCAGCTCAGGGAAATAGAACCGGCCAGGGCACAGGCTCTCACCCAACTCTGCTCACAGAGACTGGAGGCTGGGGAGACCCGGGCAGGGCTTCGGAGAGAGACAGATGGACGGACAGACAGAGGGAGGGATATCTGGAGAATTCTTGGGGAAAGCAACCTCCTAGACTCTGGCTCAGTACTGACTTGTGGAGGGGAAATTCCCTTAGACTTTAACCTAGGGGAAGGTCACCGGAAAAGAGTAGGTGGGCAATTTCCCTTAGGTCCCACAAGGCTGGGAATACTTCGTGTTCTTATGAGTTGACGTGAAAATATCTCATAAAGTAGAGCATCGGGTAAGACGCTCAGGCTTAGCAGGGGATGAAATTCAGCCTTGCCTCTTCTAGATTCACCCTAACTCTGGTTAAAAGCAATCATTGACATTATCCAACTGATTCCCATAACTTCACCAGGCACCAGGACAAGAGACAGCATTATAAAAACGTGTGACAGAACCTAGCAAATAACAGCCTGTGACTCAAATTGTCTGCCATCCAATAAGTGGTGAGTATGGAAAGGGTCAGGAAACCAGAGAAACACACACCAGAACAGTAAGACACAGAGGAGACATCTGCAAACATATGGTGAAATGTTTTCTGTTGCAAGAGTGCTTTTCCTCTTCTTGTAATGTGTGTGTGTGTGCGTATGTGTGTGTGTGTGCATATGTGTGTGTGTGTGTGCTGCTCAGTTGTGTCTGACTCTTTGCAACCACATGGACTGTAACCTTTCAGGCTCCTCTGTTCATGGAATTTTCCAGGCAAGAATACTGGAATGGGTATCTGTTTCCTTTTCTGAGGGATCTTCCTGATCCAGGGACCGCACCTGGGTCTCTAGTATTGCAGGAAGACTTTTACCATCTGAGCCATCAGGGAAGCCCCTTATTGTAATAATTCTTGCCAATAAGGTTTCTCTTTATAAGTAAGTAAATGCAGAGATGTTAGAACCTGCAAACAAGAATGTTAAATAGCTATCATTTTACTCCACATGTGTAAGAGATAGAGGAACATGCGATTATAATGAGGAGGAAAATGGAAGATATAAAGAAGATGCATATGAAGCTTATAGCCATGAAAAGCTATATCTAAAATGAAAAATACACTGGACGTGATTAACAGTAAATGAGACATTGCAAAGGAAGAGAAGCTAAAGACACAGCAATTGAAACTCTCCATCATGACGCATGGAGGGAGAGAAAGAATCACTGGAGTCATTACTGTGAATCTGTCACTATTTCCCCCAAACTTATCTATAGATTCAAAATAGTCGTGAAATACCAAAAGTTTCATTTTACGTTCTTGAATGTTGAGTTTTAAGCCAGCCAGTTTCATTCTCATTTCACCCTCATCAAGAGGCTCTTTAGTTCCCCTTTGCTTTCTGCCATTAGGGTGGTGTTATCTGCATATCTGAGGCTGTTGATATTTCTCCGGGTAATGTTGATTTCAGCTTGTGCTTTGTCCAGCCTGGCATTTCTCATGATGTGCTCTGCATATAAGTTAAATAAGCAGGGGGACAGTCCACAGCCAGACGCACTCCTTTCCCAGTTTGGAACTAGGGCATTGTCCCATGTCCAGTTCTAGCTGCTGCTTCCTGGCCGGCAGGCAGGTCTCTCGGAAGCAGGTCAGGTGTGCTGGTTCCCCAGCTCTGTACTCACTGTCCAGACTTTGTTGTGATCCACACAGTCAAAGGCTTTAGCACAGCCAATGAAGCAAAAGGAGATGTTTTTCTGGAATTTCCTTGTTTTTCCTTTGATCCAATGGACGTTGGCAATTTGATCTCTAGTTCTTCTGTCTTTTCTAAATCCAGATTGTGCATCTGGAAGTTCTCAGTTCACACACTGTTGAAGCCTAGCTTGGAGAATTTTGAGCATTACTTTGCTAGCGTGTGAGATGAGTGCGATTGTGTGGTAGTCTGAGCATTCTTCGGCATTGCCTTTCTTTGGGATTGGAATGAAAACTGACCTTTTCCAGTCTTGTGGCCACTGCTGAGTTTTCCAAATTTGCTGGCATATTGAGTGCAACATTTTAGCAGCACCGTCTTTCAAGATTTGAAATAACTCACCTAGAATTCCATCACCTCCACTAACTTTGTTCATAGTAATGCTTCNATTGGAATGAAAACTGACCTTTTCCAGTCTTGTGGCCACTGCTGAGTTTTCCAAATTTGCTGGCATATTGAGTGCAACATTTTAGCAGCACCGTCTTTCAAGATTTGAAATAACTCACCTAGAATTCCATCACCTCCACTAACTTTGTTCATAGTAATGCTTCCTAAACTATCCCCTGGCTCAGATGATAAAGAACCCACATGCCAATGCAGGAGATATAAGAGATGCGGGCTCAATCTCTGGGTCAGGACAAGCCCCTGGAGAAAAGAATGGCAACCCACTCCACTGTTCTTGTCTGGGAAATCCCATGGGCAGAGGAGCCTACAGGGCTATAGTCCACGGGGTCACGAAGAGTAGGGCATGACTAATACCTAACACTTTCACTTACTAGAGAAGAGGACGGCGAGCTGCTGCAGCGCTCTTGCCTGAGAACTCCATGAACAGTGTGAACAGGCAAGATGATTGGGGGTGTGGAATAACTTCAAATTTAAAACATAGTCTACTTAGTGTGAAGGCCATTTGCAGGGAAATCTCCTTCA
>SJYT01039785.1:3320-21988 GCA_006410635.1 Cephalophus harveyi
AGACATTTCTCCAAAGAAGACATACAGATGGCTAACAAACACATGAAAAGATGCTCAACATCACTTATTATCAGAGAAATGCAAATCAAAACCACAATGAGGTACCATTTCACACCAGTCAGAATGGCTGCTATCCAAAAGTCTACAAGCAATAAATGCTGGAGAGGGTGTGGAGAAAAGGGAACCCTCTTACACTGTTGGTGGGAATGCAAACTAGTACAGCCACTATGGAGAACAGTGTGGAGATTCCTTAAAAAACTGGAAATAGAACTGCCTTATGACCCAGCAATCCCACTGCTGGGCATACACACCAAGAAAACCAGAATTAAAAGAGACACTTGTTTCCCAATGTTCATCGCAGCACTGTTTATTATAGCCAGGACATGGAAGCAACCTAGATGTCCATCAGCAGATGAATGGATAAGAAAGCTGTGGTAGATATACACAGTGGAGTATTACTCAGCCATTACAAAGAATACACCTGAATCCATTCTAATGAGGTGTATGAAACTGGAGCCTATTACACAGAGTGAAGTAAGCCAGAAAGAAAAACACCAATACAGTATACTAACACATATATATGGAATTTAGAAAGATGGTAATGATAACCCTATATTCAAGACAGCAAAAGAGACACAGATGTATAGAACAGTCTTTTGGACTGTGTGGGAGAGGCAGAGGGTGGGATGATTTGGGAGAATGGCATTGAGGCATGTATGGTATCATGTGTATGGCAAGTTGCCAGTCCGATTCCATGCATGATGCAGGATGCTTGGGGCTGGTGTACTGGGATGACCCAGAGGGATGGTGTGGGGAGGGAGGTGGGAGGGGGGTTCAGGATGGGGAATGCATATATATGCATTGCGGATTCATGTTGATGTATGGCAAAACCAATACAATATTGTAGCTGGTTAACCTTCAATTGAAATAAATAAATTTATATTTTAAAAAAAGTCAATGAAAATAAAATAAAATCCTAAAAGATGATGTTATCAAAGTGCTGCACTCAGTATGTCAGCAAATTTGGAAAACTCAGCAGTGGCCACAGGATTGGAAAAAGTCAATCCTCATCCCAATTCCCAAAAAGGACTGTGCTTTGAACTAAAAAATGTTCAAACCACTGGACAACTGCATGCATCTTCCATGCTAGTAAGGTTATGCTCAAAATGCTGCATGCTTGGCTTTAGCATTACATGAACTGAGAACTTCCAGATGTTCAAGCTGGATTTAGAAAAAGCAGAGGAACCAGAGATCAAATTGCCAACATTCGCCAGATCATAGAGAAAGTAAGGGAATTCCAGGAAAACATTTACCTTTGTTTCATTGGCTACACTAAATACCATGACTGTGTGGATCATAACAAACTGTGAAAAATTCTTAAAGAGATGGGAATACCAGACTGTCTTACCTGTCTCTTGAGAAACCTGTATACTGGTCAAGAAGCAACACTAAGAACCTTGTATGGAACAACTGATTGGTTCAGGATTGACAAAGGAGTACAACAAGGATGTTTATTGTCACTCTGCTTATTTAATTTATAAATGAGTAATGGCAGCCTGGATGAGTTACAAGTTGGAATCAAGATTGCCAGGAGAAATGTCAACAACCTCAGCTATGTGGATGATATCACTCTAAAGGCAAAAAGCGAAAAAGAATGAAAAAACCTCTTGATGAAGGTGAAAGAGGAGAGTGAAAAAGCCAGCTTAAAACTAAACTTTTAAAAACACTAAGACCACAGCATCTGGTCCCATCACTTCATTGCAAATAGAAGAGGGAAAGGTGAAAGCAGTGACAGATTTCCTCTTCTGGGGCTCTAAAGTCATTGCAGATGGTGACTGAAGCCATGAAATTAGAAGACAACTGCTTCTTGGCATGAAAACTATGGCAAACCTAGAAAGTGTGTTAAAAAGAAGACATCATTTTGCCAACAAAGATCTCTATAGTCAAGACTATAGTCTTTCCAGTAGTCACATACAGCTGTGACACCTGGACCCTAAAGAAGGCAGAGTGCTGAAGAACTGATGCTTTTGAACTGTGGTACTGGCGAAGACTCTTGAAAGTCCCTTAACAGCAAGGAGATAAAACCAGTCAATCTTAAAGGAAATCAACCCTGAATACTCATTGGAAGGACTGATGCTGAAGGTGAAGCTCCAATACTTTTGCCAGCTGATGTGAACAGTCAACTCATTGGAAAAAACCCTGACGCTGGGAAAGATTGAAAGCAGGAGAAGAAAGTGACAGAGGATGAGATGATAGGATGGCATCCCCGATCCAGTGAAAATGAACTTGGACAAACTTCTGGAAATGGTGAGGGACAGAGAGGCTTAGCATGCTGTAGTCCATGGGATCACAAAGAATCAGACTTGACTTGACAACTGAACAATGAGCAACAGCATTAGTCATTCAGTCATGTCCAATTCTTTGTGACCCATGGACTGTAATCCTCCAGGCTCCTCTGTCCATGGCATTCTCCAGGCAAGAATACTGGAGTGGTTTGCCATTTCCTTCTCCAGGGCATCTTCCTTATCCAGGTATCAAACCCAGATCTCCTGCAGTGCAGACAGGTTCTTTACCTTCTGAGTCACCAGGAAAGTGGTATAATTATATTAAATCCTCATAAGCCAGGATAATACTCCTATTTCATGGTCAGTAGCGTAATTCCATCTGCAACACAACTCCCCCCCACCCCCCACTCCCACAGTATTTAACCTAATATAGTCAAAGAATACAGTGTTTAGGGTGTGGGCATTTTGGCAGAGCCATTGTTCTGCCTACTGCAAACAGGATAAGCTAAATTATATTGTGATAACAAAGAAACAAATACACAGAAACTCCAAAATTTTTAGTGACTTACAATAACCAAAGATATATTTCCTAATTATGCAGCATGTCCCTTTTAAATCATCGTGTAATCTCTACTCGTTGCATTTAATGAGAGATACAGGCTGACAGAACAGTTGCCATCTTGAACACAGCTAATTGATGTGTTCAACAGAATAAAAAACTCCAGGGGATCAGCCACCAGTAACTAAATGCTCAGCCCCAAAAGCAACATGGGTCACATTTGCTCAGAATTCACTGTTGAGAACATGTCCCTTGACTTCACCCAACCTCACAGGATTTATCCAAGATAATCCTGATTTGTGCTTTGAAAGGAAAAATCTGTATTTGGTAAGCAACCCAAATAACCATCATCCAGTTGTCACAGCACATATAAATGTTGGATAAATAGAATAAAATGTAACTGACTGATAGCAGAGCTTACAAAAAATGAAAGTGAAATTTTCGGATGCCAGAAGTAAAAATCCAGAATCATAAGAATATAAGCTATTATTGCTGCTGTTTTGAAGATGGAAGAGGGAAACAGAGAATAGTTGATTAGACTTAGTAAATACTAAGGGACTGAAGTTTAATATCCTCATAGCGAGGTAAGACAGGGCTACAGCCAGGAGGGCAATAGGATTTGGGATTTCTGCATAAACTTAGAATTGCTAAAAGGATATGCCACTTGTAAAAGAAGAACTAGAGGGAAAATTCTATTTAACTAAATAAGAAAAATTGTGTTTTCTACCCATACTGTAAAGGAGAGGTAGGAGTGCTCCTGAAGAAATCCAGCCCAGCAGTATGTTAAATTCTCCTACTGTATGGATTTGTTTTTTCTCCTTTTATCTCTATGTATTTTTTAATGGTGATTGCAGCCATGAAATTAAAAGACGCTTACTCCTTGGAAGGAAAGTTATGACCAACCTAGACAGCATATTAAAAAGCAAAGACATTACTTTGTCAGCAAAGGTCCGTCTAGTCAAGGCTATGGTTTTTCCACTGGCCACATATGGATGTGAGAGTTGGACTATAATGAAAGCTGAGCACCGAAGAATTGATGCTTTTGAACTGTGGTGTTGGAGAAGACTCTTGAGAGTCCCTTGGGCTGCAAGGAGATCCAACCAGTCCATTCTAAAGGAGATCAGTCCTGAATATTCATTAGAAGGACTGATGCTGAAGCTGAAACTCCAATACTTTGGCCGCCTGATGCGAAGAGCTGACTCTTTGGAAAAGACCCTGATACTGGGAAACATTGAGGGCAGGAGGAGAAGGGGACAACAGAGGATGAGATGGTTAGATGGCATCACCAACTCAATGGACATGGATTTGGGTGGACTCCAGGAGTTAGTGATGGACAGGGAGGCCTGGCATGCTGTGGTTCATGAGGTCGCAAAGAGCTGGACATGACTGAGTGACTGAACTGATATAATAGGCTATATATAGGTACTACAAATAAAAAAGAAACAGATGAATATCCTAGTGGAAAAATGAGCAAACTACATAAACAGATAATATTCTGAAGATGTACACAAATGGTCAAAGAGCAAAAGTTGTGTGGTTTCAGTAGTAATCAGAGAAGTGTGGATTAAACTCACATTGAAATACCGTTTCTAAACCATCAGATTGGCATTTAACTTTTTTCATACCAATGGAGTAAATAAGGAATTAAGTTCAGATATCAAACCAAAGCAATATTAAATAAGGTACACATCTGGGAACTTCCAAAAGTTTCCACTTCATACATTCAGGCATGCATCCAAGAAAAATAAAGTTGTTTCTATGCCTAGAAGCTCACACAAAATCCACTTGTGGAACGTTATTGTTATTTAGCCAATAAGTCATGTCTGACCCTTTTGTTACCCCATGGACTGTAGCCCGCTAGGCTCCTCTATTCATGGGATTTCCCCAACAGGAATACCAGAGTGGGTCACCATTTTCTTCTTCCTTCTTCAGTGCATCTTCTGCATTGGTAGGTGGATTCTGAGCCACCTGGGAAGCCCCTGTACTTGTGGAATAGTCAGATTTTTAATGAAGTAAGGTTTTTATTTAATTGGGTTACCTGGAATTGAGCCTCAACTATTTTCTATTTCAACTAGAAAGACAGAATTGTATTTAATATCTATACATGTTTTCAGCTGGGTATTTCCAGAAGTTGCTGAGATAGCAGAAAACACAGAAGTTTCTGCAGAGTAATCAGGCAGAGGCCAGAAGAGTGTGTTCTTTGGGAGTCATCAGGAGACGCAGCTTGAACAGCCAGTGCACACTTTCATATACTCAGGAGCATGAACTGTTGTAAAACTTTGTCAGGCAAGTGATCTCGAGTCTCACAGCACTTGGCAAATGTAGCAGGATTCTGAATCAGCAACAATGTGAGAAAAGTAAACTTTTTTTTCTGATTTAGGTGCCAGTGTCAAAGTCTGGACAGTCCTCTAGGATAAGGCCAGCAATTTCAGTGGCATATGTCTAAGCTAATTCTGATCTTTCAAATACCTGTTCAAGTTATGGGGCACTATCTGTTGAAATCTAACCTCTCAAGGACGCATGCATAGGAAAGCAGATGGCTTGCAACAGACTGTTTAATCCCAAATCAAATAACAGAATCAGCACTTCAGGATGACTGCTTATATAGACACTTTTGTCAGATAATGTGACTGAGAGCTACACTTCCCACACAATAAGCTCCATAAAGAGTTTGTGATACACTGATTGATCAGTGGCAAATTCATTAAGCTTATACAGCAAACAGTGAGCTGCAGAGTGCATAATAAACACAGTCCCCGACTGACATGAATTTACATTAGAAGATAACAAGATATTAAGCTTTTGGTATCTAAAGCTTTTTTATCGTTTATTGTTTTCATTTCTTCTTATAGACTGCAGGGAGAGGTACGGAAGTTTGACAATGAGGCTGAAGACAGGAAATATATTTCCTTGATTTAACATAATTGAGGAAGATTTCCATGAAGACATCATTGAAAATACTTCCAAATTAGCAACTTCTGGTATAAATCATCTGCATAAATCTTCCTGTCATGTGAAACAAACCACTAATGGTGCTGTTCTTCCTAGGCAGCTTTATTTTGGTTTCTGGCCTTGGTGGTTGCAGTTTGCTGGAATCTCTATCTTTTTTAAATTAGGGCAACCCCAGACTTTGCTTTGTTTTTTAGAAGAAAGCTCTGAAATGTAAATAGGTAGAAGTGATAGCATTAAATGGCTTTTCCCAAAATATGCTCTTCATACTACACTTTTAAAAATTTACTGTAGGAGTGACTCTATGGTCAAGTAAATTTAAGAACCACTTTAGCATTTTTTTAAAATGCTAAAAAGAAAAAAGATGCATGTTTCCACAGGACTTCTCATAAATAACTTCAAGTTAAACTGGTGTGAATTTGACTCTACAAAAGAATATATTGTATGAAACATTTCCCAAGATTATTTGAGAACAAAAGTATGTGTGTGTGTGTGTGTAATATCTCAAGAGACTAACAGTTCCATGGGACGCACTTTTTGAAATGTTGATGATCGTTTGTACCTTCAACAAACAGCGGCTTCTGCTTTTCAACATGTTCATTTTGATGTTAAACCATTTTCTTTCCTTTGGTTCAGACACGCCAACAGATACATGGACTTCATAGCAATCTAGTAGTTGAGATGGAAGAAGAAAGATATGGAGGCAAGAATGTGGAAGATCGCAATAGTTGGAGCAGAAATAAAAGAAAATAAAAGAAAGTAGATTGGGGTCTTGGTGGTGGAAACCAAAAAAGAAGAAACCGGCTTTTCAAACATTATAAAAGAAATGGCAGGACATAGAAAGGTCCTAGATGCAAGGTAGAAAGAGAGATAATCAAAGATGGACTCAAGGTTGTAACCCTGGGTGATAGGAGAGTTGTCGTGCTGCTAGCAATAATGGAAAGTAGAAGGGGGAAAATGATAAGCCTGGACTATTATTATGACATTTTTAACTGAAAGGGCACAAGGAAGGAGGTTTTTATATGTGAAGGGAAAAAAATTCAAAATCAAATATGAATTTAGAAAATGTAAAAAATTAAACATTTCCCAAGCAAATGTTAAAAATACCTCTAAAACAGGATCTTAGTTTTAGTTGGTACATATAAAGCTAATTGATCTGACTATTGTGGCATAATGTTTTTTTTGTTTTCTTCTTCAACAGTTCTCATTAGCATTTTAATTCTAATAAAAACATAATATAACACATTGTATATTCTATATATTAAAGGCATACATTTTTGTAACGGTGTATGCATAAATGCAAATATATACCTTTTATATTCAAAAATTAACTTGACCCATAAATGCAAATACCTTAGCTGGGAAAGCAAAGGTAGTCTTGAAAAAAATCTGAAAATTGAACACTGTCGAAGAGTTCTGATTCAATTTGCCAGTCTAATGCAGATGGGAATGACAAAAAGTCTTTATTTACCTGAAGAGCCTCTGAGGTTTTCAGTACCATTGAAATGCTGTCCTCAACTCAAGTACTTTTCATGTATCAGAGAAGTGGCAAATTTAACAAAGCCTACCGTAATGTTTTGTATTTCTATTCTAAGTGAAATGCTTCAGAAAGTAAACATGAAGATTCAACAGTACTGCAACTGAAAACAATGAAAAATGCTCTTGTTTCTTAATATCTTGATAAGTAAATCATTTTAAGAGGCAAAGAGTATTGTTGAATGCTGAAAAACTAAACTCGTGATAAAAAAAGAGACTGTTAAAGTACTTTTATTTTGTAATGATACAAAAATATTGGCATATGTATGTTTTATAAAATGTAGAAATATTATGTAGATAATTTAATATTTAAAAGCATTCTGAAGAGCAAATCTAAACTGTTACTACTGGAACATTTTTAACACTAGGCAGAGCAATGAATCCCCAAATAAGAAAAAGAAAATAAAGGCAGAGTAACAAATTTTCTTTGAAATAATTTCAGAGAATCTAGAAGATCTAAATCAAGAAATTGTATTTTTCCCTAAAATTCCATCTTTCTCATGTCTTTAATAATCCAAACCTGCATGTGTAATTCATAATTTGACTGAATACAGGAGAAATTTCACCTTGCTGTAGAGCAGCCCTTAAGAGCATTATCCATGATTAAGCAGATATTTTTATTTAAGTTTATTTTCATTGGTTTAAGTTGTTGCTGTCTGACATATTAGGAGTGTGAATTGAGGCACATTCTTTTGGTCACTTATGCCCTGATTCTCTCAATTCAAAAACTGCAGAGATAATAGGATAATAATGGATTGAACCTGGATTTCCTGCATAGTAGGTGGATTCTTTACTGTCTGAGCAACCAGTGAACCACAATGGCATCTTAATAAATGCAAATGTTTAACACAATGTCTGCAATATAGTCAATATTCTGTAAATATTAGATTTTAATGGCACCCCACTCCAGTACTCTTGCCTGGAAAATCCCATGGACGGAGGAGCCTAGTGGGCTGCAATGCATGGGGTCGCTAAGAGTCGGACATGACTGAGCGACTTCACTTTCACTTTTCACTTTCATTCATTGGAGAAGGAAATGGCAACCCAGTCCAGTGTTCTTGCCTGGAGAATCCCAGGGACAGGGGAGCCTGGTGGGCTGCCCTCTATGGAGTCGCACAGAGTTGGACACGACTGAAGTGACTTGTCTATGGGGTCACACAGAGTCGGACACGACTGAAGTGACTTAGCAGCAGCAGCAGCAGCAACAACATTGATGTTCAATTACCAAAATAAATTTAAAAGTCTGGTTCAACATATAAATCCTTAGAAATAAGCTANAGTCACACAGAGTTGGACACGACTGAAGTGACTTGTCTATGGGGTCACACAGAGTCGGACACGACTGAAGTGACTTAGCAGCAGCAGCAGCAGCAACAACATTGATGTTCAATTACCAAAATAAATTTAAAAGTCTGGTTCAACATATAAATCCTTAGAAATAAGCTAAAACTACATATAAAGTTTCAGACTAACATCTTAACTAAGACTTGGTGGTAAGTATGGAGCAGAGAGGTAAAATGTCAGCATATATATATATATGTAAGAAAGAAAGCTGAGCACAGAAAAGTTGATGCTTTTGAACTGTGGTGTTGGAGAAGACTCTTGAGGAGTCCCTTAGACTTCAAGGAGATCCAACCTGTCCATCCAAAAGGAAATCAGTCCTGAATATATTGGAAGGACTGATGCTGAAACTGAAACTCCAATATTTTGGCCACCTGATGTGAAGAACTGACTCATTTGAAAAGACCGTGATGCTGGGAATGATTAAAGGTAGGAAGAGAAGGGGACGACAGAGGATGATATGGTTGGATGGCATCATCGACTCAATGGGCATGAGTTTGAGTAAACTCCGGGAGTTGGAGATGGACAGGGAAGCCTTGCGTCCTGCAGTCCATGGGGTCTCAAAAAGTCAGACACAACTGAGTAACTGAACTGAACTGAACTGAACTGATATATGCATTCATATATATGTATGTATTTCACAACTTCTTTATCTATTCACCCAATGACGGACACTTAGGTTCCATATCCTGGATATTGTGAACAATGGTACATTGAAAATGGTGGTGCATATATCTCTTCTATATCCTATTTTTCATTTCCTTTGAATATAGACACAGAAGTGGAATTGCTGGAACATATGATAGTTCTTTACTTAAAGAATCTCCATGTTGTTTTTTATAGTAGCTGCCACCAACTTACATTCCCACCAGTGGTACACAGGGGTTCCTTATTCACATCCTCACCAATACTAATTTCTTCTTTGTTTGTTTGTTTTTCTGATGATAGCCATTCTAACAGATATGGGTTAGTGGACCTTAATGGCATTATGGTAAGTGAAATAAATCAGGCAGAGAAAGACAAGTCCTGTGGATTATCACTTATACATGAAATCTAAAAATCATTAAACTCATAGAAACTGAGGGTTTCCTCCCAGCCTGTGGTTTCAAGTTACCAGGGCCTGGGAGGAAACAGGGAAGTGTTTGTCAAAGAGTACAAACTTCCACTTAGAAGATGAGTAAGTTCTGGGGATCTAATGGAAAGCACTATGATAACAGATAGCAATAGTGAACACTATATTTGCAAGTGGCTAGGAGCTTAAATCTTAAATGTGATCACTGAAGAAAAAGAAATGATAATGCTGTGACATGATGGTGCTAGCTAACACTATGGTGGGAATCATATTGCAATATATGTGTCCTAAATCAACACATTTGTTCACTCTTCACCTTGACCACACACAATGTTATATGTCTGTTATATCTCACTAAAGCTGAAAAAAAAAAGAGAGGCAATTGTTTCAACTTTAGCCAAATAGAGACTGATGAGAAGGCTATTTGTCTTCTTTTACCATAAGAGCAAAAAATATTTATTAATTGCCACAGTATCAAAAATCTTACATTCAGTTCAGTTAGTTCAGTTCAGTCGCTCAGTCTTGCCCAACTCTTTGTGACCCCATGGACTGCAGGACGCAATGCTTCCCTGTCCGTCACCAATTCCTGGAGCATGCTCAAACTCATGTCCATCGTTTTGGTGATGCCGTTCAACCATCTCATCCTCTGTCGTCCCCTTCTCCACCTGCCTTCAATCTTTCCTAGCATCAGGGTCTTTTCCAATGAGCCAGTTCTTCACATCAGGTGGCCAAAGTATTGGAGCTTAGCTTCAGCATCAGTCCTTCCAATAAATATGCAGGGTTGATTTCCTTTAGGATTGACTGGTTGGATCTCCTTGCAGTCCAAGGAACTCTCAATAGTCTTCTCCAACACCACAATTCAAAAGCATCAATTTTTCAGCACTTACCCTTCTTTATAGTCCAACTCTCACATCCATACATGACTACTGGAAAAACCATAGCTTTGATTAGACAGACCTTTGGTGGCAAAGTAATGTCTCTGCTTATTAATACTCTGTCTGTTTCAGTTCAGCTCAGTTCAGTCACTCAGTCGTATCCAACTCTTTGTGACCCCATGGACTGCAGCACACCAGGCCTCCCTGTCTATCACCAACACCCGGAGTCTACTCAAACTCAAGTCTGTTGAGTCAGTGATGCACCTGTGGATTATCACTTATACATGAAATCTAAAAATCATTAAACTCATAGAAACTGAGGGTTTCCTCCAAGCCTGTGGTTTCAAGTTACCAGGGCCTGGGAGGAAACAGGGAAGTGTTTGTCAAAGAGTACAAACTTCCACTTAGAAGATGAGTAAGTTCTGGGGATCTAATGGAAAGCACTATGATAACAGATAGCAATAGTGAACACTATATTTGCAAGTGGCTAGGAGCTTAAATCTTAAATGTGATCACTGAAGAAAAAGAAATGATAATGCTGTGACATGATGGTGCTAGCTAACACTATGGTGGGAATCATATTGCAATATATGTGTCCTAAATCAACACATTTGTTCACTCTTCACCTTGACCACACACAATGTTATATGTCTGTTATATCTCACTAAAGCTGAAAAAAAAAAGAGAGGCAATTGTTTCAACTTTAGCCAAATAGAGACTGATGAGAAGGCTATTTGTCTTCTTTTACCATAAGAGCAAAAAATATTTATTAATTGCCACAGTATCAAAAATCTTACATTCAGTTCAGTTAGTTCAGTTCAGTCGCTCAGTCTTGCCCAACTCTTTGTGACCCCATGGACTGCAGGACGCAATGCTTCCCTGTCCGTCACCAATTCCTGGAGCATGCTCAAACTCATGTCCATCGTTTTGGTGATGCCGTTCAACCATCTCATCCTCTGTCGTCCCCTTCTCCACCTGCCTTCAATCTTTCCTAGCATCAGGGTCTTTTCCAATGAGCCAGTTCTTCACATCAGGTGGCCAAAGTATTGGAGCTTAGCTTCAGCATCAGTCCTTCCAATAAATATGCAGGGTTGATTTCCTTTAGGATTGACTGGTTGGATCTCCTTGCAGTCCAAGGAACTCTCAATAGTCTTCTCCAACACCACAATTCAAAAGCATCAATTTTTCAGCACTTACCCTTCTTTATAGTCCAACTCTCACATCCATACATGACTACTGGAAAAACCATAGCTTTGATTAGACAGACCTTTGGTGGCAAAGTAATGTCTCTGCTTATTAATACTCTGTCTGTTTCAGTTCAGCTCAGTTCAGTCACTCAGTCGTATCCAACTCTTTGTGACCCCATGGACTGCAGCACACCAGGCCTCCCTGTCTATCACCAACACCCGGAGTCTACTCAAACTCAAGTCTGTTGAGTCAGTGATGCTATCCAACCATCTCATCCCCTATTGTCCCCTTCTCCTCAGACCTGCAATCTTCCCCAACATCAGAATCTTTTCAAATGAGTCAGTTCTTCACATCAAGTGGCCAAAGTATTGGAGTTTCAGCTTCAGCAACAGTCTTTCCAATGAATACTCAGGACTGATCTCCTTTAGGATGGACTGGTTGGATCTCCTTGCAGTCCAAGGGAATCTCAAGAGTCTTCTCCAACACCACAGTTCAAAAGCATCAATTCTTTGGTGCTCAGCTTTCTTTATAGTCCAACTCTCACATCCATACATGACCACTTGAAAAACCATAGCTTTGACTAGATGGACCTTTGTTGGCAAAGTAGTGTTGCTGTTTTTTAATATGCTGCCTAGGTTAGTCATAACTTTTCTTCCAAGGAACAAGAATCTTTTAATTTCATGTCTGTAGTCACCATCTGCAGTGATTTTGGAACCCCAAAAAATAAAGTCAGCCACTGTTTCCACTGTTTCCCCATCTGTATGCCATGAAGTGTTGGGACTGATTGCCAAGATTTTTGTTTCTTGAATGTTGAGTTTTAAGTCAGCTTTTTCACTCTCTTCTTTCACTTTCATCAAGAGGTTTCTTAGTTCCTCTTCCCTTTCTGCCATTAGGGTGGTGTCATCTGCATATCTGAGGTTATTGATATTTCTCCCAGCACATCTTGATTCCAGCTCGTGCTTCATCCAGCCCAGCATTTCTTATGATGTACTCTGCATATAAGTTAAATAAGCAGGGTGATAATGTACAACTTTGATGTACTCCTTTCCCTATTTGAAACCAGTCCACTGTTACAAGTCCAGTTCTAAATGTTGCTTCTTGAACTGCATACAGATTTCTCAGGAGGCAGATAAGGTAGTCTGGTATTCCCTTCTCTTTCAGAATCTTCCACAGTTTGTTGTGATCCACCCAGTCAAAGGCTTTAGATGTTTTTCTGGAATTTTGTTGCTTTTTATATGATCCAAAGGATGTCAGCAATTTGGTCTCTGGTTCCTTTGCCTTTTCTGAATCCAGCTTGAACATTTATAAGTTCTCAGTTCATATACTGTTGAAGCCTAACTTGGGGAATTTTAAGGATTACTTTCCTAGCATGTGAGGTGACTGCAATTGTGCAGTAGTTTGAGCATTCTTTGGCATTACCTTTCTTTGGGATTGGAATGAAAGCTGACCTTTTTCAGTCCTGTGGCCCATTGCTGAGTTTTCCAAATTTGCTGGCATATTGAGTGCAACACTTTCACAGCATCATCTTTTAGGATCTGAAATAGCTCAGGTTGGATTCCATCACCTCCACTAGCTTTGCTCATAGTGATGCTTCCTAAGGCCTACTTGACTTCGCACTCCAGGATTTCTGGTTCTAGGTGAGTAATCACACCATCGTGGTTATTTGGGTCATGAAGATCTTTTTTTGTATAGTTCTTCTGTTTATTCTTGTTACCTTTTAATATCTTCTGCTTATGTTAGGTCTATACCATTTCTTTCCTTTATTGTGCCCATCTTTGCATGATATATTCCCTTGTTTATCTCTAATTTTCTTGAGTTCGCTAGTCTTTCCTATTCTATTGTTTTCCTCCATTTCTTTGCATTGATCACTTAGGAAGGTTTTCTTATCTTTCCTTGCTATTCTTTTGAACTCTACATTCAGATGGGTTTATCTTTCCTTTTCTCCAGTCTTTTGCTTTTCTCCTTTTCCTTCTGCTTTTCTTCTTTTTTGGCTATTTGTAAGCCCTCCTCAGGCAACCATTTTGCCTTTATTCATTTCTTTTTCTTTGATCACCGCCTCCTGTACAATGTTGGGAATTTCCTTCCACAGTTCTTCAGGCATTCTATCAGATATAATCCCTTAAGCCTATTTGTCACTTCCACTGTATAATCATAAGGGATTTGATTTCGGTCATACTTGAATGGTCTTGTGGTTTTCCCTACTTTCTTCAATTTAAGTCTGAATTTTGCCATAAGGAATGCATGATCTTACATTATCTTACATTGATTAGCTCATTTCAAGATCCCAATAACACTAAAGACTATATTTTATAAAGGCTCTCAAAACAGATTTTTTTTTTTTAATGGCTTAATGTCATATACACTGGACCCAGGTTGTTAAGGTTTGAGTACTGGCTTTGTTATTTGTGCACTTGGTGATCTAAAGGAAGTTATTTCACCTCTTTGTAAAACACAGAAATAATACTACCAGTGTCATAAATTTTCTTTGCGTGTGTGTTTGTACATGCACATGCATGTGTCTATACCTAAAATGAGTCAATATATAATAAAGTGTTCAGAACAGTGCACAGAACTCAGCACCCAGTACATTATCAATGTATTACAATGACCGATACTTGCAGGGCACTTACTCAAGGTCACTCAGTCAGTAGGTGTTGTAGTAGGAGCCCAACCTAGATAAAAATCTTCAACTGTACTATATCTGATCAATGTTAGGGATTCTCCCAGCTTTGTTACATTACATCCCCATAGCTTATATGTGCCTTAGTTGCTTCATGTATGAATTGAAGGCATCTTATTATCATGTAGATTCATGGCAACTGACTGGTTCAAAATTGAGAAATAAAAACCACAAGGCTGTATATTTTCAGTCTGCTTACTTCGTGTCTGTACAGAGTACATTATGCGAAAGCCAGGCTAGATGAATCACAAGCTGGAATTGAGATTTCCAGGAGAAATATTAATAACCTAAGATAGACAGATGACACCACTCTAATGGCAGAGAGTGAAGAGGAACTAAAGAGCCTCTTGATGAAGGTGAAAGAGGAGAGTGAAAAAGCTTGCTTAAAACTCAGCATTAAAAAACTAAGATCACAGTATCTTGTCCCATCATTTCATGGAAAAGAGAAAGGGAAAAAGTGGAAGAAGTGACAGCATTTTATTTTCTTGGGCTAAAAATCACTGTGTACAGTGACTGCAGCCATGAAATTAAAAGACACTTGTTTCTTGGAAGGAAAGCTATGACAAACCTAAATAGCACATTAAAAAGCAGAGACATCACTCTGCCAACAAAAGTCTGTATAGTCAAAGCTAAGGTTTTTCCAGTACTCATGTATGGATATGAGTCTTGGATTATAAAGAAGGCTGAGCACCAAAGAATTGATGTTTTTCAAATTATGGTACTGCAGAATACTCTTGAAAATCCCTTGGACAGCAAGATCAAATTAGTCAATTCTAAAGGAAATCAACTCTAAATATTCATTGAAAATGCTGATGCTGATGCTGAAGCTCCAGTACTCTGGCCACCTAATGCAAAGAGCTGACTCACTGGAAAAGATCCTGATACTGGGAAAGATTGAAGCCAAAAGGAGAAGAGGGTGGCAGAGGATGATATGGTTAGATAGCATCACTGGCTCAGTGGACATGAATTTGAGCAAACTCCAGGAGATAGTGGAGGATTTGGGAGCCTGTCATGCTATAGTATAGTGTATGGTTGTGTAAGGAGTTGGACATGACTTAACAATAACAAGTTTATGCCACTTCTAATATAATTCTGTCCCCTGATACCTCACATTTCACCAAAATATTAACACAGCTTTAATCTGTAAGAAATACTTTGCTATCTTCCACTGGGGCTCAGAATACTTGTAGTTCAGTCCACTAGGCAGCCACCAACCATTAACTTGACAAATATTTAGTACAAGTCTCCATATTCTTTATTTAAAATTTAAACTTTTTTATTTTAGAACAGTTTAAGAGCTACAGACAAATTTCAGACAGTATGCAGAGCTCCCATATAAGGCAAATCCATATTTCCCTATTATCAACATAGTACATTGGTATGACACATTGATTACAATTAGTGAGTCACCAGCAAAGCCCAATTGATACATTATTATTAACTAAAGTCTATAATTTATTCAGAAATGTTTATATTTGCCTAATACCATTTCCTGTTCCAGGAACTTATCTTGGATACTACACTACGTTTAGAAGTCATGTCTTAGTTTCCTCTTAGCTGTGAAAGTTTCTCAGAATCCTTGTTTATGGTGACCTTGACATTTTGGAAAGTACTAGTTGGGCATTTTGTAGAACATCCCTAAATTAGGATTTGTCTGATCTTTTCTTCATGATTACACTGGAGTTTTTTATTTGAGAGAAAAAGACCGCAAAGGTAAAGTGTGTTTTCATAACATCATATCAAGAGTACACACTATCAGCATGATTTATTGCTGCTGATATTAATCTTGATTATCTGAGTTGGTGTTTGTCAGGTTTCTCTACTGTAAAATTATTCTTTTCCCCTTTCATATTCTATAAAGTCACTATGCACAGCCTACCTTAAAAAAATAGAAGTTATGCTCCACTTCCTTGAGGACAGAGTAATTACATAAATTATTTGGAATTCTTCTGCATAGGAGATTTGGTTATTCTCCATTTATTTATTTATTCTACCACTTATTTTATCAATAAAACTTCCATCAGAGTAGAACATTACAATTGATGAGCCTGCACTGACACATCATATCATCTTTAGTGACCTTTTATTTTTTTGGCTGTGCCATGAGGCTTGCAGGATCTTGGTTTCCTGTGCAGGGACTAAACGGAGGCCCAGGACAGTGAAACCACTGAGTCCTAACCAGAGGACCACCAGAGAATTCCCTTGGGTGAGATTTCTCTATAGCTCTTTTTGGCTATTTTATAAATTGGGTTGTTTGTTTTCTTATTGCTGAGTTTTAAAAGTTCTTATATGTTTTGGATAATGGTCCTTTCTCATATGTCTATTTTCAAATACTTATTAGCAGACTGAAGCTTTCCGTTTCATTCCCTTAACAATATATTTTGCAGAGTGGAAGGTTTATACACCCCTGTTAATGGAAGTGTGGAGACTTAAACACCAGATTGCCAGAGAAGCCTCTGAAGTTTTAAATTTTAAGAAAAGTATACTCATCAAGTTTTTCTTTCATGGATCATGCTTTTGATGTATTTAAAAAATCAAGGTCATATAGATTTTCTATTAATTTTTTTCAGTTTTATTGTCATATTTTGCATCTAATTTTCTTATACATTTTGAGATGATTTATGTAAAATGTCTAAAGTATACATCTAGTTTAATTTTATTTGTCATAGACATCAAATCTTTTGGTACTATTCATTGAGAAAGATTATTCTTTTTCCATTGAGTTGCTTTGCTTCTTTAAACACCAATTGAGTATCATTGTATAGATCTTCCAGACCCTCTATTCTGTCCCACTGATGTGCACTTCAGTTCAGTTCAGTTCAGTTGCTCAGTCGTGTCTGACTCTTTGTGACCCCATGGACTGCAGAATGCCAGGCCTCCCTGGCCATCGCCAACTCCCAGAATTTACTCAAACTCATGTCCACTGAGTCGGTGATGCCATCCAACCATCTTATCCTCTCTTGTCCCCTTTTCCTCCTGCCTTCAATCATTCCCAGCATCAGAGTCTTTTCAAATGAGTCAACTCTTGGCATCAAGTGGCCAAAGTACTGGAGTTTTGGCTTCAGCATCAGTCCTTCCAATGAATATTCAGGACTGATTGCCTTTAAGATGGACTGATTGGATCTCCTTGCAGTCCAAGGAACTCTCAAGAGTCTTCTCCAACTTCAAAAGCATCAATTCTTTGGTGCTCACCTATCTTTATATTCCAACTCTCACATCCATACATGACTACTGGAAAAATCATAGCTTTGACTAGACGGACATTTGTCGTCAAAGTAATGTCTCTGCTTTTTAATATGCTGTCTAGGTTGGTCATAACTTTTCTTCTAAGGAGCAAGCATCTTTTAATTTCATGTCTGTAGTCACCATCTGCAGTGAGTGTTTCCCCCCTGATCTATTTGCCATGAAGTGATGGAACCAGATGCCATGATCTTAATTTTCTGAATGTTGATATTTAGGCCAACTTTTTCACTCTCCTCTTTGAATTTCATCAAGAGGCTTTTTAGTTCATCTTCGCTTTCTGCCATAATGGTGGTGTCATCTGTATATCTTAGGTTATTGATATTTCTCCCAGCAAACTTGATTCTAGCTTGTGCTTCATCCAGCCCAGTGTTTCTCATGATGTACTCTGCATAGAAGTTAAATAAACAGGGTGACAATATACAGCCTTGAAGTACTCCTTTCCCTATTTGGAACCAGTCTGTTGTTCCATGTCCTATTCCAACTGTTGAATTTTGGTAGTGTGAGTCCTCCGATTTTGTTTTACTTCATATTGTTTAGTATTTTGTCATCTATTCTAGATAATTTTCCATTCCACATGAGTATAAGAATCAGCAGAATCAGCTTGTTGAGACCTAAAATAGAGCTTGCTATAATGTTGATAGGAATCAGTGGGTCTATTGATTACATTGGAAAGAATTACACCTTACAAAAATTGAGTATTCTGATACATAAGAATATAAATACATATTCTTTTTTTTTTTTTTTTTTAGTTCTTTGGTGAATTTTCTCTTTTAATATTTATGGTTTGATACGTAGAGTCTTTAAATATTTTGCTAAATTTATTCCTAATTGTTTGGGGGTGTTAATAATAATAATATTTTTAAAACTTTAAATTATAATAATTCATTTCTGGAATATTTGAAAGTAATCAACCTTTGTAAATTAACTGTGAACCATGTAG
>SJYT01039785.1:30644-54932 GCA_006410635.1 Cephalophus harveyi
TAATTATTGATTTAACTTTTAAATTCATTACTCATCTGCTTTTAAATATTGTCTATATTTTCTATTAGAGACCTTAACATGTAATCATAGTTATTTTAAATTTTTTGTATGATTAATGTAATTATTTCCATAGTTACAGATGTTGGAGGCTTTAAATTCCTGTGTTATCTTTGCTTTTTTGACTCCAGTCTAGACTTTGTGTTTTCCTGTCTTCAATGAAAATCTGTGTTTTACAGCTTTTAAACTATAATATGCTTTTATCACACTAGAGATTAGTTAGCATGGTGGTAAGATATGGGGAAATGAGCATTTTATTACATAAGAAATTTGAGTCTTTTAGTGAACATACGTTTTGAGCTGTGACCTTCACAGTGTCTTTCCAATACTTCCTTTCCCTGACTGTATCATTCCCTATTATTCCCTTAAGAAGTCTTGGCATCTATTGAATGTGTTTGCTTGTTTTATCTCAAAAAAAGAAAAAAAAAAAAGAAAGTAGGAATGGAATAATGTGTGAGAAATGCTTTTTCCCTGCCTAATAATACTCTGGCAATCTTTTTCCTAAGAGATAAGGTCTTTGTTATGGAGAGCATTTGGGATGTTTTTCACAACGATTACTCTTCCACTATTCGGTTCTTTCAGCTATAATTCATTGTTATTGTACTAGAGTCCTGTTGGTGAGGTGATAAGACATGGGGCAACTAAAGTGTTCTCTAATCTTATGATTAAATCTCTGGGTTTTCAGTGGAATATTACTCAGCTATAAAAAAAGAAAATAATGCATTTGAGTGAGTTGTAATGAAGTGGATGAAACTGGAGCCTATTATACAGAGTGAAGTAAGTCAGAAAGAGAAACACCAATATAGTATAGTAACACACATGTATGGAATTTAAAAAGATGGTAACTATGATCCTACATGCAAGGCAGCAAAAGAGACTCAGATGTAAAGAACAGACTTTTGGACTATGTAGGAGAAGGCAAGGGTGGCATGATTTGAGAGATTAACACTGAAACATGTATATCACTGTATACAAAATAGATCACCAGTGTATGTTTGATGCATGAGGCAGGGCACTCAATACCAGTGCCTTGGGACAACCCAGAGAGATGGGGTGGGGAGGGACGTGGGAGGGGGATTCAGCATGGGGAGACACATGTGCACCCATGGGTGATTCATGTCGATGTATGGCAAAACCACCACAATATTGCAAATAAATTATCCTCCAATTAAAATAAACTAATTTTTTTTAAAAATCCCCTTCCTAGAGCTTGAAAGCTCAAGGAACAGACAGTGGGTAAGTATTGCCAAGACTATTAAAAGTATTTTAATCCTTTATTTGCAAGTATTGAATAGCTTGTTCTGGAAAAATAAACACAATCACTTTGTAAAAAAAAAAAAAATCTGTGTTTTAATGTATCTCTTACTGTGAGCTTTCAGCTTCCCAGGTGGCTCAGTGGTAAAGAATTCATGTGCCCATGAAGGAGATGCAGGCTTGACCCTTGGGTTGGAAGGATCTCCTGGAAGAGGAAATGCCAACACATTCCAGTATTTTTGCCTGGATAATCCCATGGACAGAAGAGCCTGGTGGACTATAGTCCATCGGATCACAGAGTCAGTCACAACTGGGTGACTAAGCATACACATGCACACGCTATGACATTCACCTTCTACAGAGGAATAGCCTTTTTTTCTCCCAAATAGATGAGACAAGAAGGCTAGACTTAATTATTTATCTAATTTGTGACTGGAGCAAGGTTAGAAGTAGCTCTGAATGAATTTAGAGTAGCTGGCAGCAGTGTTAGCAGGTGTATCAGGCCACGCATGTCAAGGAGTGTTCCTCTAAGTGCCTAAGAGAGCCATCGAAGGGCTTTAAGTAGCAAAATGAAATCATATTCTCATGTTAGATTATTCTTAACATAGTGTGAAAAACTGATTAAAGTGAGGACAACAGAAGTGGAGGCATCAGTTAGGAAGCCATAGTACTAGTCCAGGAAGTAGAAAATGGTGGCCTGATCCAAATTCATGACAGTAGAAAAGGAAAGTAAGTGAATGGACTCAGGATATATTTGGGGGTGTAAAATAAGGCTGGCGATTACCTTTTAAAAAGATTATCAAGGGCCAGTTTCCATTTCTTCATATGATGAGCTTGGAAATCACCATTCCATCTTAACAAGTAAAAAGTTGAACAGATTGAAAAAACGTCAACTCTTTTTGGATCTGTAAGAGAAGGTAAGACAGGAAAAACAGCTGCCCCTAAGATTCAGGACAGGCAGGAAAACGGGGAGTCATGGTTTATTAAAGCAGACTCATGAGTGGAAACCTCCACAAACAGCAGGGCCAGCACAGATAAACCTAAACTGTAACTGATGAATTGCTGGAGGCTGAGTGTGGACAACTCTGAGCCTTAAAAGCTCCAGGAAGACCTCATCACAGGAGGAAACCTCACACTACCATGAGAGTTACCTTTGTGAAGTAGACTTTAAGTTACCATAGTAAATATCAGAGAAAATACCCGTCATGTTTCTGGCAGAGAGAAGGAGAAAAACATTTTAAAATACAATCTACCATTCTATTCTTCTGAACAAGGCTTGCCCTCAGGAGAAACTATTTAACCAAAGCCTAACCTCCTGGGACACCATCACACTTAAGTAACAAGTAACGTGGGGGAAAGAAAGTACCCAACTCCAACCCACTCTAACCATTTCATCCCACCTACAAAAGGAGGAGGAAAAAAACTGGAAAACACTTGTGAAGTTCACAATTCAAAGGCATGGGCTCACTATAGGCTGGGATCTAATCTAAGAAACATAGAATACCTTCCCTTCCCCAAACACTTTACCACAACATTAGTAAAAGCAGGAATCAAGATTAGTGGGAGAAATATCAATAACCTCAGATATGCAGATGACACCACCCTTATTGCAGAATTGAAGAGGAACTAAAGAGCCTCTTAATGAAGGTGAAAGAGGAGAGTGAAAAAGCTGGCTTAAAACTCAACATCCAGAAAACAAAGATGATGGCACCCAGTCCCATCACTTCATGGCAAATAGATGGGGAAAGAGTGGTAACAGTGACAGACTTTATTTTCTTGGGCTCCAAAATCACTGCAGACAGTGACTGAAGGCATGAAATTAAAAGACGCTTGCTCCTTGGAAGAAATGCTGTGACAAACCTAGACAGTGTGTTAAAAAGCAGAGACATTATTTTGCTGACAAGTATCTGTATTGTCAAAGTTATAGTTTTTCCAGTAGTCATGAAGCTCCAATACTTTGGTCACCTGATGCAAAGAGCCAACTCATTAGAAAAGACCCTGATGTTGGGAAAGACTGAAGGCAGGAGGAGAAGGGAATGACAGAGGATGAGATGGTTGGATGGCATCACCAACTCAATGGACATGAGTTTGGACAAGCTCCCGGAGATGGTGAAGGACAGGGAAGCCTGGTGTGCTGCAATACATGGGGTCACAAAGAGTTGGACATGACTGAGTGACTGAACAAAAACAACAATATGTATGGATGTGAGAGTAGGACCATAGAGAATGCTGAGGGACAAAGAACTGATGCCTTCAAACTGTGGTGTNGACAAGCTCCTGGAGATGGTGAAGGACAGGGAAGCCTGGTGTGCTGCAATACATGGGGTCACAAAGAGTTGGACATGACTGAGTGACTGAACAAAAACAACAATATGTATGGATGTGAGAGTAGGACCATAGAGAATGCTGAGGGACAAAGAACTGATGCCTTCAAACTGTGGTGTTGGAGAAGACTCTTGAGAGTCCCTTGGACTGCAAGATCAAATCAGTCAATCCTAAAGGAAAGTGACATTGAATATTCACTGGAAGTACTGATGCTGAAGCTGAAGCGCCAAGACTTTGGCCACCTGATGTGAAGAGCCATCTCACTGGGAAAGGCAGGAGAAAGGGATGACAGAGGATGAGATGGTTGGATGGCATTACTGACTCAATGAACATGAGTTTGAGCAAACTCCAGGAGATGGTGAAGGACAGGGAAGCCTGGCATGCTGTGGTCCATGGGGTTTCAAAGAGTTGGACATGACTGAGCAACTTGACAACAAGTAAAAGACCATTTAAAACAGTTCTTTTTACCAGGTACACATGTTCAGCTATGAATAAAAATTACAAAGCATGCCAAAAGGCAAAAAATTCAATGTGAAGAGAAGAATAAGCATCAGAACCAGACAGGCAGGGATTTTGTAGTTGTCAGGTTGTAAATAAAACAAATGATGAGTAACATGCTAAGGGTTTTCATGGATAAAGGAGATGATGGCAGGTAAGAACAGAAGAACAAGATAAACAGAGAGATGTAAACCATAAGGAAATCATCAAAAAGATTTTTTTAAATGCTGTAAAAGAAATAAAGAATGCCTCTGATGAGCTTACAAATATGTTGGACATGGATAAGGGAAGAATGAATCTCTGAGCTTGAGGATATACAAATAGAAATGTTGAAAACTAAAAAGCAAAGGGAACAAAGACTAAAAAAAGAATAAAATATCCAAAGACTGTGAGACAACTACAAAAAAATGTAACACAATGGGAACACCAGGAGAAGAAGAAAGAGAGAAAGGAACAGAAGATATATTTAAATAAATTAGGATTGAGAAATTCCCCAAATTAATTTCAGAATCACAGATCCAGGAAATTCAGAGAATATTAAATAGGATAAATGGCAACAATAATGATAATAATTGTAAAAACTATACCTAAATTATCACTTTCAAACTATTGAAAAATCAGTGATAAAGAAATCCTGAAAAAAGGCAAAGGGAAAAAATATTGTACTTACTTAATACAGGAATAAAGGTAAGAACTACATCCAACTTCTGAGAAATCACCAAGCAGCAGAAGAGTAGAGTGAAATATTTTTTAAAGTATTGTGAAAAAGTGAAAATGGAAGTCACTCAGTCGTTTCTGACTCTTTGCGTGTGACCCCATGGACTGTAGTCCCTCGAATTCTCCAGGCCAGAATACTGGAGTGGATAGTGGTTCCCTTCTCCAGGGGATCTTCCAGACCCAGGAATCGAACCGGGGTCTCCTACATTGCAGGCAGATTCTTTACCAGCTGAGTTTCTAGAGAAGCCCTACTGTGAGAAAAACCCTTACCAACCTAGAATTCTGTACTTGTGAAATATAATATACACACTTGTACATGCTTATATATAAGTAAAATAAATCACAACAATCATACAAGAAATGGGAGAAACTAAAATTACTTTGTTAATATAAAGTACATAACATTCATTAAATTGTATAATGTTATTTGAGAGTGACCTTGGATTACTTACAAATATGTGTTGCAAACTCTAGGAACCTATTTTTTAAAAGTTTGAAAACATACAATCTGTATGCTAAGAAAGGGGAGAAAATGGAATTATATAAGATGCTCACTTGAAATAATAAAAGGCAGAAAAAGAGTGGAAAACAAAGGAGGAACAAAGACAAGTGCAATAAACAAAAAACAGTAATGAATATGGTAGATATGAAACTATATGAACAGCACATTGAATATCAGTGATTAAAATGCATAAATTAAAAGAGGTTATCAGTGATGATCAAGAAACAAGACCCAAGTGTATGTTGTCTACAAGAAATTCATTTTAAATATAAAATACATACAGATTAAAAGAAAATGGATGGAGAAAATACACAATGCTAATATGATAACATGCAAGGCTGGTTCAGCACTCAATAACAGTCAGAGTAATGCATGCATGTTCAGTTGCTCAGTTGTGTCTGACTCTTGGCAACCCCATGGACTGTAGCCTGTCAAACTCCTTTGTCCATGGGATTCTCCAGGCAAAAATAATGGAGTGGGTTGCCATTTCCTTCTCCAGGGAGTCTTCCCGACTCAGGGATCGAATCCATGTCTCCTATGTGTCCTTCATTGGTAGGCATTCTTTACCACTGAGCCACCTGGGAATCCTACAACAAGCTAAAGAAGAAAAATTACATGATCATATCAATAGATACAAAAAAAAGCATTTGAAAACATCCAACACTCATTCACAATAAAAACTCTTAGGAAACTAGGAATAGAGAAGTTCCTCAACTTGATATAGAATATCTACTAAAAAACCTACCACCATCATACCTAATGGTGAGAAACTCAAAACTTTCTCCCTAGGATCAGGATCAAGGCAAGAAGGATTCCTCTCACCACTTCTTTCAACAATTGAAGGTTCAGCTAATACACTAAGACAAGGAGAGGAGGCAAAATATACATAAATTTGGAATGAAAAAATAAACCTCTCTTTGTTTGCACATGACATGATTGACTATATTGAAAATCTGAAATAATTTACAAAAAATACTCCCCAAACTATAAGAAATTGTGTCAATCAGGAAATAACCTAACTATCTAGGTTCAAAATCTAAAAGAACCAACAAAAGAACTTAACAGAATTAATGAGTAATTATTAGCAAGGTTGCAGAATACAAGGTTAATATGCAAAAGTCAATTGCTTTCTTATATACCAGCAATTAGTAAGTGGAACTTGACATTAAACATACAGTACCATTTACATAAACACCCTTCAAAAGTGAAATAATTTTTATAAATATGATAAAATATTTACAAATCTGTATGAAAAAACTATAAAACTGATAAACAAAATCAAAAGAGGACTAAATAAATGGAGAGACAGTCCATGTTCATGGATGTCTGTGTGTCACTCAGTTATGTCCAACTCTTTGTGATCCCATGGACGGTAGCCTACCAGTTCCTCTGTCCTTGATATTTTTTTAGGCAAGAATGCTCGAGTGGGTTGCCATTTCCTCCTCCAGGGAATCTTCCCAGCCTGCAGATTGAACCTGTGTCTCCTATGTCACCTGCATTGCAGGCAGATTCTTTACCCACTAGGCCATCTGGGAAGCATGTTCGTAGATAAGAGAGTCAATATTGTCAAGATGTCAGTTCTTCCCAATTTGATCTATAGATTTAATGCAATTTCAATTAAAAAACAATCCCTGAAGGTCATGTTGTTCTTATCAGGAAATGATTCTAAAGTTTATATAAAGAAGAAAAATATTCATAAGAGCCAGTACAATATTGAAGAAGAACAAAGTTGGAGGACTGATACTACCTGGCTTCAAGACATGCTGCTGCTGCTGCTGCTAAGTCGCTTCAGTCGTATCTGACTCTGTGTGACCCCTTAGACGGCAGCCCACCAGGCTCCACAGTCCCTGAGATTCTCCAGGCAAGAACACCAGAGTGGGTTGCCATTTCCTTCTCCAATGCATGAAAGTGAAAAGTGAAAGTGAAGTCGCTCAGTCGTGTCTGACTGTTCCCTACCTCATGGACTGAAGCCTACCAGGCTCCTCCATCCATGGGATTTTCCAGGCAAGGGTACTGGAGTGGGTTGCCATTGCCTTCTCTGCAAGACATACTATAAAGCTATAATAATGAAGACACTATGGTATTAGTGAAAGAATAGATACATAGGTTAATGGAAGAGAATAAAGAGCCCAGAAATAGACTTACATGGATGTAGTCAACTGATCTTTGACAAAAAAACAAAGACAATACATTGGAGAAAAGATCACCTTTTCAACAAATGATAGTGAAACAGACATCCAAATGTAAAGAACTGAATCTAGACTGACTTTACACACTTCACAAAAATTGACTCAAAATGGATCATAGATCTAAATATAAATGCATAGCTATTAAAATCCTTGAAGATAACTTAGGAAAATCTGAATAAATTTAGTACAGAAATGATTTTTTAAATATAATACCAGTGGCATGACTCATGAAAGGAAAAGTTGAAACATTGGATTTCATCAAAGTTAAGAACTTGAGATGACACTGGAGAAAATATTTGCAAAAGACATATCTGATAAAGAGCTATTGCAGAAAATATAATATACTTTGAAAACTCAAAACTCTACAGTAAGAAAATAAACTACTTAAATAAAAATGTGGGCCAAAGATGTTAACATATACCCTACCAAAGAAGATAGACAGGTGGGATATAAGCATCTGAAAAGATACTGCACATCATATATCACCAGGGAAATGCAAATTTTTAAAAAAACAGCAATGAGATGTCATTCCACACCTATTAGAATGGTCAAAATCTGAAACACTAACACCAAGTACTGACAAAGATGTGAAGCAACATTGCTGGAGGGAATTCATTGCTGGAAGGAATACAAAATGGCACAGCCACTTTAGAAGACAGTTTGGTGGCTTATTACAAAAGTAAATATGTTCTTCCAAATGATTCAGCAATTGCAGAGGTTGGCATTTACCCAAAGGAGTTGAAATTTTATGTCTAATAGAAAACCTGTACAAGGATATTTATAGCTTTATTCATAATTATCAAAACTTGGAAGCAACCAAGATATCTTTCAGTAAGTAAATGGATAAAAGAACTGCAATGGAATATTGTACCAGACAATGGAATATTATTCAGTGCTTAAAAAAGATGGCTTCTCAGGTGGCATTAGTGGTAAAGAACCTGCCTGCCAATGCAGGAGACATAAGGGACGCAGGTTCAATCCCTGCATCAGGAAGATCCCCTGGAGAAGGACACAGCAACCTACTCCAGTATTCTTGCCTGGAAAATTCCATGGACAGAAGAGTCTGGGGGATTACAGTCTATAGGATTCACAAAGAATTGGACATGACTGAAGCAACTTAGCACACACACATGCACCAAGCCAATAAAAGACATAGAAAAATCTTAAATGCCTATTACTAAGTGAAAAAAAGCCAATCTGAAAAAAATTACATACCATGATTCCAAATATATAAAATTTTAGAAAAGATACAGCTATAAAGACAATAAAACAATCAGTGGATGCTAGGAGTTGGGAGTCAAGGAGGGATAAAATTGGCAGAGCAGAGAGAATCTTAAGTGCAATGAAACCACTCTGTAAAATATAATAGTGGATATATGTCATTATACATTTGTCCAAGCCCATAAAATGTACAGCAACAAGAGTGAATTGTAATGAAAGCTATTATCTTAGGGTGATTATGATCTGCCCATGTAGGTTAGCCAGTTATAGCGATTTAACCACGCTAGTAGGAAATGGCGGCAATGGAGAATTCAATACAATCATGAGAGCAGAAGTTTCTGTTTCTTCTCAATTTTTCTGTGAACCTTAAATTATTCTAAAACATTAAGTATTTCATAAAAAAAAAAACACAAATAAACAAAAAAGGATTTTTGGATCAAGTTCAAGATAGCAATATAGAAAGATCCTGAATTTACCTCCTCCAGACACACTGCATCTATAGCTACATTGGAAAAAAGTTTCCTCTGGAAAAAAACTTAAAGCCTGCCTTAGTGGTATAAAAAGGACTTTCTGGTAGCTTGGATATGAAGGGTAAAGGAGAGAGAAAGATGTTAAGGGTGACTCTCTGATTTTTACTTTAAAGCAACAGGGTAAATTGTGATTAGATAAATTTACCTGAAAGAAATAGTTTGAGGGGAGCATATGAGAAAGGTGATGGGCTCAGGGGTCAAGGAGCCATATTTAGACATTAGTCTTAAAATATCAGAGAATGAGCAAAGTGGAGTAGATGAAGCTGCTGATGTCAAAATCAATGGGGTTGATGAACTCCCCTACCTAGAGAATGCAGAGTAATTGAAAAATGCAAACTTAGTAACAGACAGAGCCCAAATCAGTCAATTACAGAGGAATCTTGGAAATAAACCTATTTCCTGATTCTGATTAAAAAACTACTAGATTTTCACCCAGATCTAGCACTGTATTTCTGAATTTAAATTCATATCATAGTTTAGCACCATGTAAAATATTTTGATGTTATTTCTTTAGCTAGAGAAAATATCCAATGACTGAACATCCATTAAATTCTAGTCACTGAGCACATGTCTTAAGAATACCAGAGGAGTGGGAAAGAAATTTTTAAAAAGAACACAGCAACAGGAGATCAGAAAGAAAAAAAGTAATAGAGGAAAATATGGAAAGAAAAAGATCATTACAAAAGAGGGAAAGCATGAAATACAGATAGGATGATTAAAAATACATAAATCTTATTTAGAACATTTTCAGTTCAGTTCAGTTCAGTCGCTCAGTCATGTCCGACTCTTTGCGACCCCATGAATCACAGCATGCCAGTCCTCCCTGTCCATCACCAACTCCCAGGGTTCACTCAAACTCATGTCCATCAAGTCAGTGATGCCACCAGCCATCTAATCCTCTGTCATCCCCTTCTCCTCCTGCCCCCAATCCCTCCCAGCATCAGAGTCTTTTCCAATGAGTCAACTCTTCACATGAAGTGGCCAAAGTACTGGAGTTTCAGCTTTAGCATCAGTTCTTCCAGTGAACACCCAGGACTGATCTCCTTTAGAATGGACTGATTGGATCTCCTTGCACTCCAAGGGACCCTCAAGAGTCTTCTCC
This sequence comes from Cephalophus harveyi, assembly GCA_006410635.1. NCBI lineage: Eukaryota > Metazoa > Chordata > Mammalia > Artiodactyla > Bovidae > Cephalophus > Cephalophus harveyi. The sequence goes on from SJYT01039785.1 coordinate 41,040, forward strand.
AACACCACAGTTCAAAAGCATCAATTCTTTGGTGCTCAGCATTCTTCACAGTTCAACTCTCACATCCATACAAACACCCTCTTCCAACAACACAAGAGAAGACTCTACATATGGACATCACCAGATGGTCAACACTGAAATCAGATTGATTATATTCTTTGCAGCCAAAGATGGAGAAGCTCTACACAGTCAGCAAAAACAAGACCGGGAGCTGACTGTGGCTAAGATCATGAACACTTTATTGGCAAAAGTAGGGAAAACCACTAGACCATTCAGGTATGACCTAAATCAAATCCCTTATGATTATACAGTGGAAGTGAGAAGTAGATTTAAGGGACTAGATCTGATAGATAGAGTGCCTGATGAACTATGGACAGAGGTTCATGACATTGTACAGGAGACAGAGATCAAGACCATTCCCATGGAAAAGGAATGCAAAAAAAGCAAAATGGCTGCCTGGGGAGGCTTTACAAATAGCTGTGAAAAGAAGAGAGGTGAAAAGCAAAGGAGAAAAGGAAAGATATAAGCATCTGAATGCAGAGTTCCAAAGAATAGCAAGGAGAGATAAGAAAGCCTTCCTCAGTGATCAATGCAAAGAAATAGAGGAAACCTAGAACATTTTAGTCATTGCAAAATCAAATAATTCTACTTATTTTCTTTTCCTGGTGTAGAAAAAAACATTTGTGTCTGATTTTAATTATTGTCATTCTCAATTATCAAATGTAACAAGATGCAGAAGACAAATTTCTGACATTTAAAAGTTTATAAAATATATAAAGTTGACCTTTCCCTTTATGTAATACTCCTTGATGGAGGTGTTGAATTATGTGTAAACTTGGCTTTACATATACAAAGTCAACTACTCTGTGAATGCAACTTTGTAGCCAATTTGTAAAAAAATTGAAAAGAGAAGAAAAACACCTCCATAAAAACTGACAAACATACACAAAAATAATAACAACAATCCTTGTTAGTAGATGTTTTTTGAAAGCTGTCTTCTAACAAAACATATGTTTGTTTTATAATGTGAAAAAATACATAGTGATCTTTATGGTATATGGAGAGAAAATATGAATTCTGCTTAAATACTTTGGTTATTACATAGGAAATAAATACCATTCCCCTGAATTATTTTGACATGACTTCATTCTTCATTTCACTACTATGTTGCTCACAGAAGTATTTAACAGTCAACCAAAGTATAGAAATTGATACAATATCAGAGGAAATCCTTCAACAAATCAAAGCTATGGTTTTCCCAGTAGTCATGTACAGATGTGAGAGCTGGACCATAAAAGCTGAGAACTGAAGACCTGATCCTTTTGAACTGTGGGGCTGGAGAAGACTCTTGAGAGTCCCTTGGACAACAAGAAGATCAAACCAGTTGATCCTAAAGCAAACCTCTGAATAGTCTTGGAAGGACTGATGCTGAAGCTGAGGCTCCAATACTCTTTTGGCCACCTAATGCCAAGAGCTGACTCACTGGAAAAGACCCTGATGCTGGGGAAGAGTGAGGGCAGGAGGAGAAGGGGGTGACAGAGGATGAGATGGTTGGATGACATCATTGTCTCGATGGTTGTAAGTTTTAGTATACTCTGGTAGATAGTGAAGGACAGGAAAGCCTGGAGTACTGCAGTCTGTGGGGTCAAAAAGAGTCAGACACAACTGAGCAGCTGAACAACAACAACAATAAATATAAATATATATCACTTGTGCTTATACCTTTTTGCACAACAAATTAAGTTTTAGTTGTGAACTTATTCAATGGTTATTATAACATAAATCACAATTTACAGTGAACTATAAGAATTTCAGGTATTAAAAATCCCTATCACTCTTCTGAATGACAAGAAATATTTGCCCTATGAAGTGCTCCATGCTGCCCACTTAAGAGGTTCCTTTAGTGGGTGAGTTTTTTTGCCCCTGCTGGTGATAGAATCTGTTCTGGAGAGCACTACTAACAGGATATGGGAAGGACTTACTGGCACCTTCTGTTAACAATATCTGGAAAGCATTTGCTATCACATGGTGGCAAAGTCTATTCTTATGCCCTATAATGAAAGGACAGCTCACAGACAAATTATCAAGTGAAAGTCATGGCCAAATTCATAAATGTGATTCTAAATTTCCTAATAAGTTGATACTGCAGCACTGTCGATGGTATAAGCACTTTCCAAAAGAATTTTTTACATAAAATCTAGAAATACAATTCGTGCACTGTATTTACGCATAAGACAGATTTGATCTCCCCCTTCCCATGGTATTTGTGCAGAAAAAGATAAATAGGTTTAACCTACATATCAATAGCCTGGACCAGGGTTCTTCTTTTCATTGGACTTCCCAGTGTGCATAAGGGAATTTTTGTTTCATTAACTTTGATTAGGGGAGGGCTGGAAAGAATACCATGCCTCAGACATAAACCTAAACATTTATGTTTTAAACAGCAGAGGGACAACCAAATTCCTATTTTCTTTTAGCAAGTTTTCAACAATAGTTAATCAATAGCCAGAGATTTTTCAGAAAACGTTCTAGGAGAGAATGAATTCTCAATATATTATTTACGTTCTCGTGGATATTAAAGCAGAATACTATCGAGATGCTTTCTAGAGTGTTTTCTCTTGTACTTCCTGCTATGGGCTGAATTGTGTCCCCAGTTTATATGTTGATGCACTAAGCCTCAATATCTCAGAGATACCAAACACGCACACACACAAAGAGAAACAATGGGAGGACACAGCAAGGAGGGAGACCTCAGAAGAAACACAAACCTGCTGACACTTTGCTCTTGGACATCCAGCCTCCAGGACTGGAAGAAAATAAAATTCTGTAACTTGAGCCATGTGGACTGTGTTATTTTGTTATAATATCCTTAGCAAATTAACACACCACCTGTTTATCTAGAATAATCTATGGGGTTGGCCAAAAAGTTTGTTCAGGTTTTCCAGTAAGATGGTATGAAAACCCAAATGAACTTTTTGGCCAATCTAATATATCTTAAAATACAGATTTTCAGTCCCCATTCCAGTGCCTGAATCCTAGACCTGGTATGTAAGACTCTACATTTCAACAGTTATTCAAAGAGAATTCTAATGTCAAGTGAAGTTTAAGAAACTCTAATAGCAATCATCTTTATCGATCAAAATTAATAAACATTTCATCTTTTCTGTTTTAAAATATTGTTTTGTGACTATATTTTAGGAGTAGCGAAGTTTAAAAATAAATAGAAAATTCACTGTGGTTCTCTCTTCAGCTCTGGATTAGCTGACACTTCTTAAAGGATCAGACTATTTTATAAAGTTTCCAAGTCCTGTCTCTTAGCTCAGATAGGGATACTTGACAGGTAGAGGACAGGGAACTCTTCATTAGCATGATGACTGATTCCATGCTTAACACTTGCCAATATCTGCATACTCAACCAAGATTTACTCCTTTGACTTATGCTCTCTTTATTCTTAAATTTTAAAAGAACCTTAAATTAAAACTCATTCACTATGTATAGTATGTATGACATTTTAAAAATATTGCAATACTTATTGGAAAAATCTTGGAGCCAAAAATTGCCCTCTGTCACAGTCACCTTCCACATTAGGGGCCTTTCACTATCTTCAACTAATTAAAGCCAAATCTTACAAATGTTGAAATGAACATTCTGATCAATTTTAGGATAGTTTTTTCTCTCCTCCTACAAAAGGAGGAACCCTGTGTTTATGCATATAAAGAAATGTGGAAAGGGGCAATGACAGGCGATAACGCTAGATCAAGTTTTTGCAAAGCCTTAAAAATAACCTTGCTCTCACTTCTTTAGCATGCTTTCCTGAAAAGGAAATTTCACCAGTCTGCAGATATACACACAGTTCTGTTTGACTTATTGGTTTCTGAAATTATGTCCATTTTTTAGGTTTGCTTTTTGTCAGTTATTTTGTATACTCTTTGATAACAAACTTAGCAACCTGAATATTCCTTATCACTTCAACTCAGGTCCAAAGATACTAATTTAATGTTTCCTATATGTCAAGCACTGTGCCAAGTTCCACAGTGCTCACCCTTTTGACTCTGAGATGTGACTCATCTTCCGTAATTGAGAATACAGTATTTCCAAAGTGTGTACATATATACCATACACTCAGGCACAAAACTACACATGCATAATTCATATTCTCCTGTTCCTCTCTTTCTTCTTCCTCTTTCTCTCCCTCCTCTCCCCACCCCCCTTTTCTCTCCTCCCTCTCCTCTTTCTCACTTATATAAACTGAAACCATCCTTCCTAGGACTTTTAGTTTCTATCTGACCAATAAACATAAAGTCAGAGAAATTTTCTAAGTTGAAAGTGAAGTGTTAGTCACTCACTCATGTCTGACTCTGAAATCACATGGACTGAAGCCCACCAGGTTCCTCTGGCAATGGAATTCTCCAGGTATCCAATTAAAATAAAGTAATTAATAAAATTTAAAAAAAAGGAATACTGGAATGGGTTGCCATTCTCTTCTCCAGGGGATCCTTCCCACTGAGGGATCGAATCCAGGTCTTCTACATTGCAGGCAGATTCTTTACTATCTGAGCCACCAGGGAAGCCCTTTTTTTTAGTTGCCATGGAGGAAGTAGTATAATCTTCATTCCTGTAACTCCACTATATATTTCTATTCTCTACTCTAAAAATGAGGGAGGGGGAAGTTATAATATTTAATAGTTGCTTATTTCTGTATTAAAAACCATGCTATGTGTGGTCTACATGGATTATATAATATCATTATTATCTATATTTTGTAGATGAGTCTTAGGGTAAATTTTCCTAGGTTGCTGAACTAGCACCTCATGGAACAAGGCCTCTAACCTGGCTGTTCTAGTTCTAGTTTAATAAAACATGCCATTTCTAGTTCTGCTGAAACAAAAGGTTCCTATATAGAATGCAAATACTGTTAGATTTCACTAAGAAACAGCCATTTGAGTGTGGATTTGCCTTTGAGAATATTATTCATTAAGGTACTTGAAGACTCTTGTGTTTAATTGTTTTCAAACTCATTCCAATATTTTTTTTCATATCTTACACTGGCACGCTGACTATTTGGATTACATGCTTTTTGTACTGTTTTTATTTCCTGGAATTTGGACCACTGTACTTCTTTTCATTCTCTACATTATTTAATATTCTATTAAATATTGCTTTTATCTTGCAGGATACAGGATGCTTGGGGCTGGTTCACTGGGATGACCCAGAGAGATGGTATGGGGAGGGAGGTGGGAGGGTGGTTCAGGATTGGGAACACGTGTACACCTATGGCAGATTCATGTTGATGTGTGGCAAAACCAATACAGTACTATAAAGTAAAATAAAGTAAAAGAAAAAAAAAAGAAAAAATATTGCTTTTATTATTTCCACTCTTACTAGAGTTTTAAGTTCACTTTGGTGTAACTTCTTCTTGCTTCTTTGGGTGGGTATGGATAGTATTTATTTTCATTAGTTTTTATATTTTTAACAAAAGTATTTGAGGCTGTCAGTTAACATAAAAGTACTGTTTTAAATGGGCTTTCCCAGTATTTCAGGTAATGCAGAAGACATGGGTTTGATCTCTGGGTTGGGAAGATCCCCTTGAGGAGGATATAGAAACCCGCTTCAGTATTCAGGCCTGGAAAATCCCATGGAAAGAGGATCCTGGCTGGCTACAGTCCTTTGGGCCACAAAGAGTCAGACAAGATGGAAGCAACTGCGCATGAACACACACTTTAACTGTGTGACACAGGATTAAATGCACATATTGATTACTTTCGATTTCCTCAATTACAAAAAGCTATAATTATTTTTCATCCCTATTATGATTTTTTGAATAATCTATTAACTATTCAGGACTTCATTATAAACTCTCCTAAAAGGAAGAAAAGGTCAACCTTTTCAATGTTTTTAATTTAATTGCATTATTAAAAAATATGGTATGTTTGATAAAAATTGTTTAAACTCTAAAACTTATTTGCAAACTAGTACCTGGTAAATTTTAGTAAATGTTCTAAAAATCTGGCAAAAAATATGAATTTTCTATTTTGGGAAACCAGATTTCTATCACAGCTATCAGCTCAAATTTTTTAATATTGTTGCCCAAAGTATTTACAAATTACTTATGACCTTATTATATTTTTACAGATAATATAAAAATGTATACTTATCTCTGTTTGGTCAGTGAGTTTCTGACAGAACTGCATTAAAATTTCTTGCTATCATTATAGTTTCTTGAATCCCTTACTATCATTTTGCCTGGGTTGCTCTATATATTTTTGAGCTACATTCATAAGTACAAAAAACTTCTGAATAAAATGTCATTTCAGTTCAGTTCAGTTCAGTCGCTCAGTCGTGTCCAACTCTTTGCAACCCCATGAATCGCAGCACGCCAGGCCTCCCTGTCCATCACCAACTCCCGGAGTTCACTCAGACTCGCATCATTTAGTAAATTTTTATTTTTATCATATGTAATGACCCCTTTGCTCTTTTTAATAGTGAAGTATGCCAACATTTTGTTTCATATGAATTTTTCTAATTTTATTTGCCCATTGTATTACTAAACATTATTTTATTTTTAACTAGTCTTTGGAATAAAGCGTCTGCCTCCAATGCGGGAGACCCGGGTTCGATCCCTGGGTCGGAAAGATCCCCTGGAGAAGGAAATGGCAATCCACTCCAGTATTCTTGCCTGGAGAATCCCATGGACAGAGAAGCCTAGTAGGTTACAGTCCACGGGGTCGCAAAGAGTCGGACACGACTGAGCGACTTCACCTAAGCTCACCTATATCACTTATACATAGCATATAGGTGGTCTTTGGACTTAAAAAGGTAAATTTAATTTGCTAATATGTATTATGGCATCCAGTCCCACCATTTCCTGACAAATAGAAGCGGGGAAAGTGGAAGCACTGACAGATTTTATTTTATTTGAATCCATAATCACTGTGGATGTTGATGCAGCCATGAAATTAAAAGATGCTTGCTCCTTGGAAGGAAAGCTATGACAAATCTAGACAGCATATTAAAAAGCAGAGACATCACTTTGCTGACAAAGGTCGATATAGTCAAAGCTATGGTTTTTCCAGTAGTCATGTATGGATGTGAGAGCTGGACCATAAAGAAGGCTGAGCACCAAAGAATTGATGTTCTCAAATTGTGGTGCTGGAAAAGACTCTTGAGAGTCCCTTGGACTGCAAGGAGATCAAACAAATCAGTGCTAAAGAAAATCAACCCTGAATATTCATTGGAAGGACTGATGCTGAAGCTGAAGCTCCAATACTTTGGCCACCTGATGCAAAGAGCCAACTCATTGAAAGAGACCTTAATGCTGGAAACAATTGAGGGCAGGAGGAGAAAGGGGTGGCAGAGGATGGAATGGTTAGCTAATGTCACTGACTAAATGGACATGAATTTGAGCAAACTCCAGAAGATAGTGGCAAACAGAGGAGACAGGCATGCTACAATCCATGGGGTCGTGAAGAGTTGGACACAATTAGAGACTGAACAATAAAAATAGCTACCAATATATTTAAAAATATTTTCTCCATATCATTTTATGTTTTTTGCTTACTTGCACTGCAAGGAGATCCAACCAGTCCGTTCTGAAGGAGATCAGCCCTGGGATTTCTTTGGAGTGAATGATGCTAAAGCTGAAACTCTAGTACTTTGGCCACCTCATGTGAAGAGTTGACTCATTGGAAAAGACTCTGATGCTGGGAGGGATTGGGGGCAGGAGGAGAAGGGGACGACCCAGGATGAGATGGCTGGATGGCATCACTGACTCGATGGACGTGAGTCTGAGTGAACTCCGGGAGTTGGTGATGGACAGGGAGGCCTGGCGTGCTGCTATTCACGGGGTCGCAAAGAGTCGGACACGACTGAGCGACTGAACTGAACTGAACTGAACCGTTCATACTATTTGTCCTATTTCTTTCCTGTGTTTTCACATGGATTGACAAACATTTTATGCCTTTTTTATTGCTGATTTTTGCAATGTAAGTCATTTTTCTCATCCTTTAGTGTTTACCTTTATTTTTGATATATAATATTACAGACATTCTAAAATCGATAGTATTAGTAATCCTAATCTCTTTTTGGCTATGACAAGGAAATATTTTCACTATTCTTTAAACACACTCTCCCTCAAGTCTTATTTTTAGTAAACTTTTTTTAATTCTTTAAAACTTATCTCTTTGCTTTTACAAAATTCGTTAGTTTTCTTTTTTTTTTTTTAATGAGGGAGTGGATTAAATCTAAACAGCAAATTTTATTAATGTTTGTGCTCATTATTCCATTAGCCACAGCTTGTCTACTTTTTTAACGTTTTTCTTTACACACTGAAAACCTTTTTAACAGGTTTTGTTTTTGCCTTTTTTGTAGATGTGGCTTATGTGTTTACATATCTTAATATTTGGTAGTTTTAATTTTGCTTTCACTCTTTAACGACACGCTGGTGAATCATAAAATTTTAAGTTGACAGCAGTTTATCTCAGCATTTTAATGTTATAATTTCCTAGTTTTCTGGCATCCGTTATTATGAATGAAAAGTCGAACTATCAGTTACTCTGTATAAAGTCAGTATCATTATTAAGCCATAAGAGTTAGGCATTTCCAGGTAGATCCATATAAAAGATCAGTAAATATCTACTTCACACATTCAGAAAAAAAGAATACCAAGTGAATTAAATTCTTACATATAAAAATTTAGATATTGGAAAAAAAAAAGAAGAATTATATTATAGAATTTATTTTTGTACCCCTGGCCAAAAGACACTATAAGCAAAGTTGAAAGACATGCATTAGACTCGGAAAGATTTTGTAACATATGACACATGAACCAGTATCAAGAGTATAAAAATAAATACTATCAGCTATTATGTCATCCTTACTATCTGTGTGTATACGCAGGCATACAAGATAAAGATTTAGCTATATCATTTTTCAACTTTTGACAAAAAAAAAATAAAACATGCTAGATGTTGAGCTATAGATTTTGGTCTACTTTCCTATCTCTTGAGTACAATTTTAAGAAAAGTTTTGTTTTACAAATACACACATCAGTTCCAATGAAGCAAAAGGTAAGGTTTTTACTACTCATTTCTAATCTTCAGTGGAATTATTTTCAAAAGAACAAAAGAGATCAAGGCAAAGGCCTTTATGTAGTTCATGTAGTCTTCTGTGCTTATATATTTGTAGACATGTGTCAGGCTATAAAGAAAAAACATGTAAGCTGGAGAAAGAAGACAATACAAATTTAGAGGCTGTTCTACTCTTTTTTAATGTGTGATCTTGGGCCAACTGCTCTACTTCTCAAAACTTCTGTTTTCTATCTTTAAAGTAAAAATAATAGTACCAAACTTGTATGTTTTTTATATTTAGTAAGTTAGTCACACAGCACGCCTAGTACAGAATTTAAAAAACTCTGTTTTATTTCTATAATAGCTATTTGTATAAACTGCTTTTTAAAATAATTTTTAATTTATGGTTTTTGTGCCTTATTTTGATTCTTTAAGTATTTTTCTTTCAATTTTATATCTTCTTGATTTGAGACTGGCAAAAATCCATTTTATTAGTGGATCTTTGGAGATCACAAGAGAGATGGTGATGAACAGGGAGGCCTGGCGTGCTGCGATTCATGGGGTCGCAAAGAGTCGGACACGACTGAGCGACTGAACTGAACTGAATTATTAACAGTTTTATTTTTTTTTTGCATTGAAATGTTTCTTTTTCCCTATACTTTTATATTTAGCTGTATTTGGACAGTATTTTCTTTCAAAGTACATCAGTTCAGTACAGTTCAGTTCATTTGCTCAGTCGTCTCTGACTCTTTGCCACCCCATGAATCACAGCATGCTAGGCCTCCCTGTCCATCACCAACTCCTGGAGTTTACCCAAACTCATGTCCATCATCGGTGATGATATCCAGCCATCTCATCCTCTGTCATCCCCTTCCCTGCCCCCAATCCCTCCCAGCATCAGGGTCTTTTCCAATAACTCAACTCTTTGCATGAGGTGGCCAAAGTATTGGAGTTTCAGCTTCAGCATCAGACCTTCCAATGAACACCCAGGACTGATCTCCTTTAGGACGGACATAGCCAATGATAATAACATTTTAGGAAAACTTTTCATATTGAACTTCTTTTATTCTACTCACATTTAAATTCTTTTCATAATGAAAGAATAAGTTTTCTTTTTCTCTTTCCCTGGACTGGTAAATAGTGACGAGAGCAACAATAGCAATTCCTTACAGAATTCCTGCTGGATTTCTCTGACAGTGGTCTCACAAACTATTAAATGAAGATGAAATTATCAACAAGTTCTCTTTATTTCTTACAATTCTGTCAGTTTGACCACCTTACCCTCCTTATTTACCATCCAAACAGCTACCACCTTAATCAGAGCCCTCATCATTTTTACCCTAGGCAATACCACTTCCCTAGGACTCTCTCTCCACAGGTCACTTACATACTCAAAATACTTACCTATTAATGTGACTCTCTAATTTTAAAATCTGATTTTAACTTTGTATACTTACGATTTTGACATTGTTTTGTTTACATAGATAGTTTTAGGACCAGAAGTTTCAGCTTTGAATATTATTGATTCTAGATAAGTGTGAGGAATGTGGGATGAAATTAGGATTTTTTTTATGGGAAGAGGAAATCACAGAACAATGAGGTAGGTCTTTGAGTTGAATTACTAACTTAAGTTTCTTACTGGTCAGAGGATTAGAACAGGGAGGGCACAATTTTAGGATCTATGATCACACAAATTTTTTCAATAAGGGCAAAAAATTTGAAAATGTACCATGTGCTGTTTCCAAGAGCAATATCTAAGCAGCAGACAGAATAAAACAGATCAAAGAAATAATTACATCTTCACAGAAATATTTTGGAGAGCTTANCAGAGGATTAGAACAGGGAGGGCACAATTTTAGGATCTATGATCACACAAATTTTTTCAATAAGGGCAAAAAATTTGAAAATGTACCATGTGCTGTTTCCAAGAGCAATATCTAAGCAGCAGACAGAATAAAACAGATCAAAGAAATAATTACATCTTCACAGAAATATTTTGGAGAGCTTAAGTTACCACAATAAGCAACAAAAATAAAGTCCTTTTGCAAGCAGAAGAGTCACATGCCTTTTTCATTGATTTTGTCACTTTATCATGCACAACAAATCTATGTTAACATGAGTGGAGAATCTCAAAGGGAAAAAAATGCACAAGTCAAGGCCATAAAAGTACAAAATCTACTTAGCAAATTGTCTACTGTAGTCATATATGAGAGGGTTTGTCTTTTAGGATAGGATCCACAACCCACTGTATCTAAAGAGATGTTAAAGATCATTTTACTAATTTACCATGGTTGTCTCTCAGTTAATATCAATTTTTTTTTAGATAGAGAAAAAAATATGGCAATGTATGGTAGTCTTCTAATTGGATGTCATTTTCATAAAGTATTCTTAATTTTTCACTGTATCAGTTTGGTAGGGCTGCTATAACAAAATACACACACAAACTGAGTAGCTTAAACAACAGAAATATATTATTTCATGGAGACTGGAGGTTCAAGAGCAAGGTACCATAGGGCCATGCTCCCTCTGAAGATGCTAGGGAAGTTCTAAGCCTCTCTTCTAGCATCCATGTGTGTTTTGTTTCTGTCCAAATTTCCCCTTTGTATGAAGACATCAGTCACACTGATGTCTTAGGTACCCAACCAACTGCAGTATGACATCAGCTTAACCAATTTTATCTTCAATAATCCTGTTTCCAAATCAGGTTGTACTGTGAAGTACTAGGGTTTAGGACTTCAGCAAATGAATTTGGGAGGGACCCAACTGAACCCTTAACACCTACTAATACAAGTATTTCCATTACCCTTAAATATTATGGATAGAGTGAGAAATCATGCTTCATTTGTTTTTGTTTTTGTTTTTTGAGCAGTTTTACTTTGAGCAAGACAACAATAACAACAAAAGACAAGCACTGTCTTTTTGCTCATAGAGTTTGGAAGTTTGGAAGGAAGATACAGAGATATATGAAGAGATATCTCTTAAACAATATATAAATGATGTGGTCAAATAAATATCATTAAGTACAAGAATAAGGGAGTTCTAGAAAGACTCTGCAAGTATGATCAAACTTTATAAAAAGAATGCTGCACAATGAGCAGAATTTTTGCCCCAAAATGTAGAAGTGGTGAGCTGTACACTATATAGACACACACAGGCACACAAACACACGTTTACACATAAAGTCAAGATTCCTAAAAGGGCAAAGTGGGACACAATGCTGAACTCTTTGGAGAGAGCCTTAAATGCCAAGCTAAGAAGCTTGGGTTTTGTCACAAAAGTAAGGAGAAGACATAAAAGTATTTAACAGTAACATTCTAAAATGATATTTCAGGGAAATTAATTAAGGAAGAATTGAAAATGACTAAAGGAAGGAAATTGTGGGAATAACATATCAAGTCTCTTTAGAGGATGAACCAAAGGGTGGACAATGTCTTTTCACATATGTGAAACCCCCATTCTCTTCTAAAAGAATTCATTTTGCCAGTCCCATTCCTTTCCTGACCCTTCATCAATTATGAAGCAGTAAAAGTCTGGAAAAACTGCAGAAGTAGAGATTCTGCTGTACCTGATCCAGTGTGCTGGACCGTCATGGAGCAGAATAGCACAGTAATTTGAAAGCCCTCGCCTCAAAGAACTAGAAATCATAATTTCCCAAATCCACTGAACACCTGTGGTCACAAGAGGGGAAGTGAGCTAATATTTCTGAAATATTTTAAATATTACCAGAAGGTAATGATGAGCAGGTTTGTACTGAAACTTGTTAAGTGAAGAAGGTCACTGTTATCTTGAACTGCATGTGCAAAAAAACTATGCTATGGAACAGAGGAAAAGAGTCCCCTCTTTGTGATTCCAGAGAGACTGAAGCAGGAATGTGCGTTTAGTTTGGGGATCTCATTATGGGAAAAAGAGAGACATGCTGCAGGAAGTTCAGAAGAAATCAACAGGAATAATTAAGGAAGTAGAGGTATTTACTCTAGAGGAAATATTAAAAGAATAAATAATGTACATGCAGTTGGCTAACTAATGGGAACATGAGAATTGTCTACAAATACCTAATGTGTGTAAACATTGAAAACTCAAAGTCAATACAAAGCCTAGAGCAAGAAGTTAAAATTAAAAATAAGGCAATTAAGTGGAAAAGAAAATTCTGGCAGAATACAAGAGAAAGCAAGGCACATACTGCACAAATAGTAACGATTGGCCTAACTTTCCCCAGAATATTTAAAAATAAATTAGCCAAATAATCACATGTGCTATGTGGGGCACAAACACCCAGGAATAAACGTTTTATCCAATAATATGTTACTTTCCTTCCTTTAATTTTTTAAAAAATATTTCATCACTAATGGAATAAAGATATGGGGAAAATATATTCTGGCTCTACTGTAAAATAAAAGTGCAATTTAGTCATCTAAAATATTTGAAGACAGAATGTTGCTTTTGTACATTAAGAGATTTCAGTCAATGTCCTCTCTTAACTGGGATAAATTCTAATTACCTTCAAATGGGAGAGATGAGCCGAATATTTACACTGTTTATCTCTTTTTTATTACCACTGTCCCCATGGAATAAAGCTGAGTTGAAAAGACACTTCTATAAGGCTAGACAACTGGTTCCCCTCTCCCCCAGGCTTCTCCTCTCACCTAGGTCTGCTTGATCATTTAATCACCACAAAGTCACACAGCTATAACCTCTGCTTTTATTCCTTTAACCCCAAAGTCTCTCATTTTAATCTATCTGATTTGAGTGCTCTCAGATATGCAGATGACACCACCCTTATGGCAGAAAGTGAAGAGGAACTCAAAAGCCTCTTGATGAAAGTGAAAG